>JARSSU010008885.1:0-76779 GCA_029619165.1 Eurosta solidaginis | reverse complement strand
AGTGATGATAAAATTTTACTATGGCAACTCTGATAAAATGCAACAGCGCACTGGTTTTATGTATACGTACTATAGTATAGAGAAATATTAAATTCTTTATTCACGCAAATGCTAAATAACATAAGAATATTCGTAGTATAAAATATAAAAGTTGTATTGCCCCTCTTCATTTACTTTCATTTTAAATTAAATTCACTCTGATAATTCTTTCCGACAACATAATTCCTCTTTAGTACTTTGGCATATGATTCTCTGTGGGTGCTCCATGGAGTACTACAGTGAAAGTACTTTGGAAGTACTCTCACGTATGTACTCTATGGAATACTCACAAACAAAGCCAGAGTGGGATCACCTACTCCTCTCCTAGGACATCGCAATGTTAATTGGAGCACATTTTTTGTATGAATACAGATTAGTTTTGGAACGCTCCTATACTCCCAAAGGAGTATTCCTTACACTATTTATGAAGTACTCGCGGTTTTTGAAGGGTATAACAGATTGCAAGCGTTTATCGTGTATCGTATGAGTTCGTAATAGGGGTGTTAGTTTACAACATGACGACAAAATTTTTGAAGCTGTAATAATATAATTTTTGTCCCAAGAAGACCCCCACTGAACTGGAAAAAAACGGTGAGGGAAGATTGATGTTCCTTGGTTCTCTCAATTGGCCCCGAAAACTCAACCCAAATAAATTATATTTTTATGTAGTTAGTAAAATCGGATATTATTTTTTTTTGTATATATATTTGTATATCCATTGTACATTGTTTTACTTTAATATATGTACATCTTATATATATCGCTTTAAACTAGAAGCCTATCAAATTCTTGTTTAATGGATTGTATTTGCGATTTTAATTGTGATCCATAATTTTCGCACAAAAGTGGCGATTGTACGAGAATTGATGGGTTCTGTATCAGCAGTAATAGCACTAATATCGACAACGATTGAGCCTTTAGTGGCTTTATTAGCTCTTTACCCAATTGATTATAATCAAATACCTGTTGCAACAAATTCTGCTCTCATTTCTTTGGATATTTCCCAAATCTTATTTTTTCTCATGTTCAAATACAATTTGCCGCACGGGGTAATGCAGCCAAGTAATTCAACCCAGCGGCAGCAGCACAGCCCGACACTTCCCTACTGCCGGGTCGTGCAGTGCTGCTGACTTTAGGTGTACATTGCCCTATAAGCATACATGCAAAATTTGCACTGAAGTGCAGTGCTGCGTAGTGCAGCCTATACTGTGGCCTTACCTTTACATAGTTCCGCCGCACAAGAGCCTAAAGGGCGAATTAATGGTGACTTATAACCATAAAGCCATAACCAGATAAAACAGCTGATCGAACCTACCTTATGGAAATCAATGTAATACGCCAATTACACGGCTCAAGTATCCTTGTGCCAATTACCAATTTGCACAAGGATTTGCCTGGTGTGTACACTGGTTGCGCTATTTGCGCAGAGAAATGCGCTAAAATCAAAAGATTTTGATATTTACGCATGTCTGCAAATATTGCATATGCTTTTTTCTTCGTGTATGGTGAATCTTACACAGTTTACCTGTGGTTCCTGATAATATAACATCAGTAATTATTGTTAAAAAATGTTAATATCGAAGGCTTAAGGACCATCTCTAGCTTGTAACAGGAATTCACACAAATTTGATAATACAAAATAATTTTTTATACAATTAGAACACATGTTTCATTTGTTGCGCTAGTTGAAAAATGGATATTGCGCAGTGCTGCAATGAGTTGAGCTGGTCTTTCAATTAAAATATATATTTTATAAATTCAATGGAAAATAAAATCTTCTTGTGCGATTTTTTCGACTTATACCGTGAATTACCAGCACTGTGGAAAATAAAGAGTGGTTTTTTATGCAATTAGTGCTTTTTTACACCATTAAAACACATGTTTCATTTGTTGCGCTACTTTAAAAATGAATATTGCGCATTGTTTTTGTGCCGTGTATGTCAAAATTTTCATTTGCACCAATTTCGTCGTTTTATATTTGCGCATGGTTTTTGTATCATGTATGGGCCGTCTAAGGGAAAAGAGTCAATTGATATGTCACAAAAAACAGCTGATATAATGTTTACATGCCCAATGCGCAATCTTCTTTTGTGATTTGTGTACTAATAGTGATAACGGCGATGCAATCACCGATAGTAAAATATCGTTCATCAGTACTAACTATCCAAATATATCAGTGATTGGCGATATTTCTTGATGAAGCGATATTTCTTTACTCGGCTGTATTTACTTTTAGCTAGTTTGCTCTTTCAGGGGACGTTATTTTGAATTGATATATTTATAAACGAAGTTTTGATCTGGTTGGCTGCAAAAATTTGGTTGTATAAATTTATTAAAAATCCGTTGTAATACCGAGTGAAAGATGAGAGCAAATTATAGTAAAAAAAGAAGTGAAATGTGGAAATTTTATGAGCCCATAAATGAAACGCATGCAACGCCCGGTGATAATTGTAAAAGTCCCCGTTCATGTAAATATTTCATGAAGTGTATAAAATAGATTAAATGACTGAATTTTTTTGTTTTTAATTACAAATGACGCCAAATTGTCCTAGGTCTTTAGACATGTTCTAAGATTGGTTGCCTGTGTAATTCCGAAGTTAATACTTCTAGGCAGTATCCGTTAGCACTTGTGTTTTTGATAGAAAAATAAAAGAATTATAGAAATATATATCACTCTTCTTATTGTAAACACATGTAACTCAAAATTTAAGTTTTTTGGGAGAATGAAATTCAAGTTTTGTCATATTATATGGTTGAATTCGCCGGTTAATTTCTTAGGCACTGAAGTGGGTGGCTAATTTTCTGTTAAAAAATATCTTTATAATAGTTTGAAAAACTTTCTATATTTTTGCCCTGCATTATTCATTTAAAATTAACTAACTTTACTATAAAAACATCGGTGTAGTATAAAAATAATAGTATAAAAGTTATTTTATTCCAAATAAAAGTGGAGGAACTGGGTTCACAAAGATTTTTATTTAGATGTGGCTCTGGGAGTGTAAGTTCAGTGTAGTATAGTACACAAAAAACCTTAAATAGAAAGTATTACAAAAGTAGGGTTATAGTACGTGTTAAAAATGATATTAGCTAGATATTGTTATATTATTAATTTATTGTTAAAAATTCTAGCGACCAGTTTGTCATTGTTCAACTAGATATTGTTAATATTATTTATTTATATTTAACAATGTTAGCTACCAGTTTATCACTGTTCAACTAAGCACCGTTAATATTAATTATTTATGATGAACAATATTAGCGACCAGTTTATCTTATTATTTTATTATCATTATTATTTATTATTATTATTTTAGCTTACCTCTCAAGTGGACGAAAATCGCAAAGTGAAAGATGACCACTTGAGAGCGCTTCTTTTATAGCAACAGGTGCTGAGCTTTTACATTGCTATTAAGAGCTTGTGTATTCTAATTTTAAATGTTGTGTATATGTGTATGGTAACTAACATATATTGTGGAACATATTGTAGTGCTTTTGTGTATCATAACTAACATATGTTGTGGAATGATTTGTAGTGCTTTTATATTAATAGGGTTGTCGTTGACAACTAATAGTACTGAATGAGCATTTATACTACTAAAAGTAAATAGTTATACTACTAAATTATACTTATGCTACAGTCTCCCCCTTGATGAACGTGAAGTAAACGTAGCGGTCATCACACGTTTATTTGTTCTTCCTTGGTCTTCCTCGTTTCCGAATAGGTTGGACTGGAGCTGGATCTTGGTTTGCATTGGTACCTTTGTATAATGTTAAAGCGGATGCGTGATATGTCCCAAGTGGTACGTTTGGATCAGCTTTTGATGCAATTTCGTATGAGGTTGCACCGATTTTTCGTTTGACGATATAAGGCCCATCACGTTTTGGTACAAATTTCGAGGTCAAACCCTTCGTTGCTTGACTCAGTACGTGAGTTGTAACCAATACTTCGTCTCCCACATCGATTTTAGCCTGTGGTTGTCTATGCTTGTCAGTATACGTCTTGTTACGATCTTCGCTCTTTTGTTCTACCTCTCGAGCGTTTTTAAAATTTTCTGCAATTGTTTTCAAATACGGTGTAATTTGTGGAATAAAATTTCATTTTCGTATCATGCTTTGTGCGTATATCATGCTCTCGTCATCGAATGTACGCAATTCTCTTCCAAAAGTGAGATAAGCTGCTGTATAGCTGGTTGATTGACACTTAGCTGAGTTCATTGCAAATCGTATGGACGGTAAACCTATAGTCCACACATTGTGTTGATTTTGGACAAGTATCGCTAGTTGAGTCTTAAGGTCTCTGTTTTTGCGTTCGACTGGATTACTTTCAGGGTGATAAACAGGTGTAAAAACTTGGTGAATTCCCATGCAGTAAACTATTTGCTGCATAATTGCGGATACGAACTGCACGCCATTATCAGATTTAAGACGCCTAGGAACACCATATCGTAAAAAAACTTCTTCGATTAAGATTTTTGCGCAATTTTCGGCAGTTGCTTCTTTTAAAGGGAACAACTCTACCCAACGACTAGCGACATCTTCTGCAATCAGGATCCATTGATAGCCATCTTCCGTTTTTGGCAAAGGACCAAATAAATCTACGGCAACGACTTCGAATCGTTGTTTGCTACTTGTTGTTTGAAGCAATCCCACTGGCTTCATGTAACTTGCTTTGTATCGCTGGCTGCATTGAATGAGTTTCTAACGTACTTTGTAATTTCGGCTCGCATTCCTGGCCAGAAGTAACGACTTAGAATACGTGCTATAGTTCGCTCTGCTCCATAGTGGCCAGCTGTGCTGTCATCATGATATGTTTTCAAAATACTTCCGCGCTCGTCATCAAGTACGACGAGCTGTGCGTCATCTGCATCCTCGTTTTTTTCAAGTAGCTGTCTTTTAGTTGTTCTTCTCGCAGCTCATCAGGTTTATTATGTGGCAAGCCGATTTGAAAAGAATAAATGCAGTTTGTTTCAATTTCTTCCTCGTTACAGGGTGGTCGCGATAACATATCGGCAACAGAATTTGTTCTCCCTGGTGTGTAGTCGATTTTGAAATTATACTGCTGTATTTGTAGTGCCCACCTTGCTAGGCGGCCTGTTGGTGACTTTATCGTTAATAACCATTTTAACGGTTGGTGATCGGACACCAATAACACTTCAGTGCCTTCTATATAGCCTCTGAATTTCGCACATGCCCATACAATGGCGAGGGCTTCGCGTTCGGTAGTTGAATAATTTTTCTCTGCTGTTGTCAAAAGTCGGCTCGCATATTCGATAGGATGTTCGCATTCTTTCTCCCCCTCGATAAGAACAGCTCCCAAGGCATAAGCACTTGCGTCCGCCTTAGTGATGAAAGGGACATTGTCTTCAGCTTGCTTCAAGATTGGAGGGCAAACGAGTCGTTGTTTAAGCTTGTTAAAAGCTTCCCTTTGTGGTGTACTCCACTTCCATTCAGCATTCTTTTTCATTAACTCCGTAAGCGGTTTGGCAATTTCAGCGAATCGGTCAATAAAGCGCCGATACCAAGAGCAGGTTTGTATGAATGATGTCAATTCTTTGATATTTCTTGGTTCTTTCCTGTGTGTAATCGCCAGAGTCTTTTCTGCGTCAACTTGTATACCTGCGGTCGTTAAGACGTGACCAGGGTATTTAACACTTGCGCAACAAAAACGACATTTACTAGAATTAACGCGCAGCTTGAACTTTTCCAGCTTCAAGAGTGCGCTTTTTCAGTCATTTAAGTGTTCTGTAAATGATGGTGAACAAATGATTATATCATCAAGATATGCTAAAATGTGTACATTTGGCAGCGTTGCCTTAAAACGGTAGATTAGTCTTTGAAATGTGGAAGGTGCGTTGCGGAGACCAAACGGCATTCTTTTAAACCGGAATGTACCAAAAGGCGTAATTTGTCTCGGTCTCTTTCAGCAACAGCGATTTGAAAATACCCACTTTGAAGATCTAGAGTGGTCATAAATTTTGTGCTTTTTGCAGCGTGTAATAGGTCATCCATACGAGGTAAGGGGTATCGGTTGGGCTTTGTTATAGCATTTAACTTCCGATAGTCCACACATACACGAGTACCACCATCTTTTTTAGGCACCATAACCACAGGTATCACTACAACAGTTTTGGATGACCAACTTTATTGAATTAAGTTTAACGACTGACTTCATTTACATTTCATAAAATGATATAACATAAGCTCGGAATAATATAACAGTACAAAGTAAAGAGAGAATGAATATAAAGAATGAATGAGTAGATAATAATAGAAGTGAGAGGACAGGGCTGCCAATGAACATGAAAGTTCACGATGACAGCTCGGCCTCTCCTGACATTAACTCGTCCCGAGTTACCCTGGTTCGTAATCACCTTCAGGATCACCATCCTCATCAATTTCCGGAAACAGGGCACACCAGGGCTTCATCTTATCTGATGTGGAAATGGTACTGTATTTTCGTTGAGAACGCATGTTCTCCAAATCTTCGATAACATATCGGTCGAATCGCAACACTTTCTTTACGACATACGGACCCTTATACTTAGGTTGCAATTTTCGAGATTCGCCTGTACTCTCTGGCGGTGCTTCAATGAGTACTAAAGATCCCTCCTCATAGGGCACAGGCTTTTTATGCTTTGCATCGAATTTCTCTTTCCACTTAACTCTTGCTTTTTCGATATTGTGAATTGCTTCATCACGTCGCCCTTGCATATGTAGTTCATGATCGTCTGCTTGTAATGCTGCCAATATCTTATTTCCGCTCAGGTCACGCAAAGGGAAATCGTAAACCAGGTCAATGGGTGCAAATTTCGTTGTTGCATTCACCTTTGTGTTTAGTGACCACTGAAGCATCCGGATGTGTGTGTCCCAGTCCCTTTCATCACTGCTCGATGTTCTCAAATACGCCAAGACTGCTTGATTGACACGCTCTGCGAGGCCATTTGACCGTGGCGTTCGCACTGCCACCTGAATGTGTTGAATATTGTTTGCCTGACAAAATGTACTGAATGTAGCTGACGTAAACGCAGTACCTCGATCAGACACAATTGGTTGTGGTAAACCAAAATAAAGAGTCAGCTGATTTAATGCGTCCACTACCGGTTTCGTCTTCGTCGAACGTGTTGGGCAAACTGCAGTATACCTCGTTTGTGCATCGACAACAACAAGCACATACTCGTAGCCACTTCGGCTTTTCACGAACGGTCCTAAATGGTCTACATGGAGTGTCTGGAATGGCAATTGCGGTATATCCATCGCATATAATTCACACTCCTTACGCCGTGGCTCACGGTAGTAGCAACATTCGATGCATGATCTTATAAACCACTTGACAAAATTCCGCATTCTCAGAAACCAACAATTTTGAGCAATTCTCTTAATAGTTAACACCAGGATGTCCAACGTCATCATGGCAAATCTTCAGTATACGCCACCGCATGCCCTTTGGAACGACCAGTAATAAGCACTCGTGTTCACCCTTTCGATACAGTCGATTTTCTTTCAGACAGAAACTTTTAGCCATGTCACCTCGTCGGCCATCAACATCATTCTGCAAACTATTAACAATTTCGCTTAACTTGGCATCGTACAAACCCAGTCACTGGTGGTTAATGTTAAAACCTTAGCACCAAAATCTCCTACTTGCTGAGCTCCATCAACGGGCGAACGACTCATGGCATCGACACGGCACATCGATGACCCAGCCCGATGTACGATCGTACACTCATATTCTAAAAGTCTCAAGAGCTAACGCGCTACCCTTGGTTTCATTGGTGTGGACGATTTCGCCGTTGTGATTGCCTGACAATCCGTAACAATGGTAAAATCTTTTCCCAATAAAAACATTCTAAATCTATCGCAAGCTTCTACAACTGCCAATACCTCCAATTCATACGCATGGTAATTCGCGTCTTGTGGAGTACATGCTCGAATATAATACGCTACTGGCTTCAAATCGTTACCCTCTCTCTGTAGTAGTATAGTTGCGATGCCATTACTCGATGAATCGGTATGAAGTTCGTGCTCTTTCGTAATATTATAGATCGTTAGCACTGGTGCTCTGGTAATTAAGTTGATTAACAATCGAAATGCTTCTTCACAGTCTGTACTCCATTCGAATTCGACGGTCTTCTTCGTAAGATGGGTGAGGGGCCTAGCGATGTGCGCATATCCAGGGACAAACTTCCGGAAAAACCCAGTCAATCCCAAGAACCTACGAACTTCTAATTGATTGCGTGGAGTTGAGTACTCCTCTATGGCAGACGTTTTCAAAATTCCTGGCCTAATGCCACTCACATCGATTTGATGCCCTAAGAACGTTACTTCGTTTTTCAAGAAAGAACACTTTGATAACCTTAATGTCAAACCCTAATTCTGGATAATTTTCAAAAATTCTTCTAAATAGAGTACATTTTCTTCTTCAGTATCTGTGGCGATTATTACTTCATCTACTTAACTGACAACTGTTTTCTTTAAAGGTTCAATTAACTGTGACATCATTCTCTGGAAAGCGCACGGAGCATTTCGTAAGCCGAATGGCATCCTGTTAAATTCAAAATGTCCACTGGGCGTTACGAATGCTGTAAACTGTTTAGAATTTTCCTCTACCTCAATTTGGTAATATCCAGACATAAGGTCTAATGTGGTATAAAACTTCTTTCCAGACAATGTTGCCAGAACCCCATCCACTGTAGGCATCAACCACAGCTGCTTTTCAGTCACTGCATTCAGCCCACGGAAGTCTACGCAGAGTCTGTCTTCACTATTCTGCTTTCGAACCAAAACGATTGGTGATGCATACAGTGAATTTGATTTTCTAATGATTCCCAAATCCAAGAACTCTCAAATAGTTACGTTTACGTCATATATAACAGGGATTGGAATGCCGTATGGTTTTCTAACTACCGGCCTCTCCGACGTCAAATTAATGTCCTTCTTAAACGTTTTGGACCTCCCTAGCTCATGCAACTTTTCGCCGAAACAATGCGCACATGCATTAACTAAATGTACCAAATCATTACCCACGTTAACCTTTAATGATCTACCAGTATCTAAAACATCACTACTAATTGCCATAACTCTACACGCTCCATTTTCAATTACCACCTTTCCCTTAGCTAGCACGTCGATTCCAATAAGTGCATCATGCATCATCACTGAATCATTGATAACAAGAAATTCGACCATACGTATGACGTCATCAAACTTAACGCGTACTATTATTTTTCCGTGGCATACAACTTCACCACCAGCAAAACCCATCAATTTTTCATTACACGGAATAACACATGAACTGCTTCACCAAGGTTTTGCTGCTACCCGAATCAATGAGCGCTTTACACTTCACCTCTAATTTGCCTATAATTAAAATATCTTTACACAATTCCATACATATCTTTTCGTTATCGATTTTATTTATTATTGTCTCACTTTCTACACTTTGCTTACCAACCTCCTGCTCTTCACTTGCTATACAATGTACTCGATCAGTTTGTTTTGCTACACTCTTCGCTCTTTGCTTCGCACAATTCTTAGCTATGTGCCCTCTTTCCCTGCAGTTGTAACATATCGGTCCAACTACCTTTGTTTTGTTAATATCATCCAAAATATGCGAACTCTGCTGCATTAAAATTCTTTCATTTCGACCTTCTACATTAGCAGATAAATTTAAAAGAGATTGCAACAAATCTGCACATTTTGAAAACTTCATTACATTCAATGTTTTACGCAAATTGTTGTCGGCTAGCTCTTTTGTAATATATCTACTTATTGAACAGTCATCAATGTTCCCTCTATGACCTATAGCGAGCATATTATAATAATACTCAATCAATGTTTCACTCTTTTTATTGTTGTATTCATCATGCGATATGGGTATCAGCCGAATTACTTACGTATGGGAAATCTGTCAAAAATGCTGACACAAACTCACTCCATTTCCTAAATGCTGGTTGAGCATCTGCCCATCGCTTTGCAACACCACTCAACCTACTGAGAACCGCAAGAATTACGAATGTATCGTCCCAGTGATACATTTCTCTCAACTGCTCAACTCTCTCAATGAACTGAATTGACGAATATGTATTGTCGGTAGGGTTGAAAATTGGCAGAATAGCTGCTATTTCACTCGGATTATGTGTATATGTGTTTGTCATCACATGCGAGCATCTATCTCTCGCTGTCGAATTTGAAATTACCGGCTGTATGGCGTCATGCACAAAATGCGATCCATTTGACCCGTTTGTACCTGAATACGATGAAATTAGCTGCTGCGCTGTTGGATACGCTGACTGCGCAGTTGAATACGGCGACTGCGTTATTGCATATGGCAAAGTTGAGTACGAAAAGTATGGTTGCTGTGACGTTTGTGGCATATATGAGTATTGCGGTGCAAGTGGAAAATTCCGTTCAATTGGCGCCGAAAACGACGTAGGCATTGCTGTCGACGCTGGTGTTGTCACCGATGCTACTTGTGGCACGAACGCTACTGGCGCCTGTGTGACTACGAGCGGCGCTGAAACACACGTTGCCCTATACAAATCACTGCAGTTACCTGTATTTGGTTCAAGAACACTTGATCCTCCTGGACGTATGGCCTGCAACTGTGCACTTAACGTATCTATCGCTCCACGTAGCGCGCTAACTTGCACCTCCAGCTGCGTCATGACCACAGCGTCGTCCCTGGACTGCTGCTTACTCTGCTACAGATTTGCGTTACTTGCCTGTGTTACCGCTGCACCCACTTGCATATAAGGCTCCAGCATTGGCGTCAATAATGTTTCGTCTACTTCTTGTAATCTGCTGACCAACTCGGTTTTTGTGCCACTTGTCTTAATTTGCAGTTTATGCAGTATTTCTTTTAGGTCTACAACCGTCAACCGATTTAGGTTCATCCCACTTCTGAGAACTGTCACTACAACAGTTTTGGATGACCAACTTTATTGAATTAAGTTTAACGACTGACTTCATTTACATTTCATAAAATGATATAACTTAAGCTCGGAATAATATTTCAGTACAAAGTAAAGAGAAAATGAATATAAAGAATGAATGAGTAGATAATAATAGAAGTGAGAGGACAGGGCTGCCAATGAACATGAAAGTGCACGATGACACAGGTGATGACCACGCTGACTCACATTCTTCTATAACATCATTTTCGAGCATTTTGTGAATCTCAGCTTTTAGTTCCTTTAACTTAGAAAATGATAATCTATACGCTAGTGATGCAATCGGCTCGTGCTCGCCAGTATCAATAAAATGTTGTGTTCACACGACGCGGCAAAAACTTTTACGTGGGATTGAAGCATATTGTCGAGTTCAATTTTCTCTGATACTTCCAACCCTGAGCCATCTTTTTCCTTCAGTACTTTAAAATCAATAGAAAATAAGTCTACCTTATCAGCAATGTTTTGATTATAGGTAACACCAGTAAACAAATTGGGCTTTATTGGCCTTTCAGGTGTAATCATGTTGGGTGGAATCGAATCTCTAAAAATACTTTGTACAATACGCGGTGAGTAATCGATTGGCAAATCAGGACCATAATACTCAAACTCGGACATATACACTTTTTGCTGTTCAACTTCTCTGACTGCCGCTTCCTCGGGCTTATGTTTTGTTGAGCTTACTTGTATAATTTCAATAATGTTTAATTCTAGTGGCAATGGGGTAGCGAAATCGAAATGTTGCGTTGGATTACTTTCAAAAAACCAGTATATTTGACCCATATTTAAAACTATTTCCACTTGTTCCAAGAAATCTGTGCCAATTAACGTTTTATTGCCAACTGATTCTGGTAGGATCATAAATTGTATTTTGAAGGTACGCCCACCTATTACTATATCGCAATTACGCGCTTTAAGTTTGCGCTAGCTACACTAGTTCGAGCGCCACTATCAAAATATACCATCCAGATACCCCAAACAGACTTACATTTGCAATCGCAATGTCTCTTCCAACTGGAACTGTTATGGAATTGAAACTTACCGAACCATGGCTATTGGACGGTTTATTTGAACATTTTGGACAGTTTGCGCGGGTAACACCAGGTGCATTGCAACCATAACAAGCATAAGTCGGCTTTGTTACTATTGCGTTAGCAATTGCTTGTGTTTGAGCTACTTTAATTTCTTCATTTTTCTTTTTGAAACACGCTTCTGCGCTATGCCCTTTTTTGCGACAAAAAGCACATCGTACCGGACCACTTGCGTTAGCAACAGCTTTATCAGCGTTCACGGTCGACATTTTGTGTTCGCGCAGGGTCATTCTGCTTCTCTAGCTTCGGCTAACAAATCTTCGAATGTATTAATGCGCCTACGACACACCCTGTCCCTAATTTGCAAATTAATCATGCCAAACAAAAGGTTGATTTGGACGGATTCACTCGGAGCATCCGAGAGTTGAGAAAAAAGAGCACGCTTTTTGCGAACAAAAGTGTCCGTCGGTTCATTTTTAGCTTGTTTTGCTTCTACTATTCGGAATATATTCGCCAGTCAGGTTTAGGAGGACAAAAAGATTCGAGCAACATACGCATAACATCTTCAAAAGTGTTAGGTGCCTGTACACCGTCGCCACCATTCTGCTGCGTCACCCCTTAGAATCATGGAAGACCAGTGATAGCGTCAGCATCACTTATTTTTTCTACAGCTTTAAGCTGGAGTCATTGGTGCCGTATGTCGTATCGCTGTATCCGTATCCCTAACGTAATCAGCTGTTTATCGTTACGACGGTAAACCAAAACCCAATTGGTTGGCTGCGATACGGTTACGACTTTAGCGGCACCAATAATCGATTGCATTGATTCTCATAAGGTTGGTCGAATCAGCTGTTAAAAGGTTACCGATACGGTTACCGATAAAGCACCAATGTCTCCAGCTTTAAACGTTGTTACAGCTGCAATAAACTCCACAACTTTTGTGGAATCGCGTTCACCTGCGTAACGAGTAGTGCAAGTGCTTACAATATTGATAAGCTCTTGAAACTGTTCAGGAGACAAATTAGCCATTTTATTGTTACTAATATTAGTTCGCTTTGCAATTCTATCGCTTCGGCGATATGTATTTAAACTACTCGAGAGGTTTGCCACGATGCTGGGCGCGAATTATAAAAGTTATTTTATTCCAAATAAAAGTGGAGGAACTGGGTTCACAATAATTTTTATTTAGATGTGGCTGTGGGAGTGTAAGTTCAGTGTAGTATAGTACACAAAAATTCTTAAATAGAAAGGATTACAAAAGTAGGGTTATAGTAGTGTTAAAAATGTTATTAGCTAGATATTGTTAATATTATTAATTTATTGTTAACAATTCTAGCGACCAGTTTGTCACTGTTCAACTAGATATTTTTAATATTATTTATTTATATTTAACAATGTTAGCGACCAGTTTATCACTGTTCAACTAAGCACCGTAATATTAATATTTATGATGAACAATATTAGCGACCAGTTATCACTGTTCAACTAATATTGCACATACGTTAGTATTTTAGCTTACCTCTCAAGTGGACGAAAATCGCAAAGTGAAAGATGACCACTTGAGAGCGCTTCTTTTATAGCAACAGGTGCTGAGCTTTTACATTGCTATTGTAATACGAGACTGAACTTAATGTCGTCAGCCAGTTAATAATATTGTATTATAATATCTCAGAAAATTAGAATTTCACATTACATCAGTTTACAATAAAAGGTACATATTTTTTTCTTTTTATTAAAATTTTGGTTCATATAAAAAATAAAAATATAAAAGTAGCCAACTTACAACTTTTGTTGTAATCAAAGCATAAGGAGAATAATTTGACATTTGCTTTGGCTAGGGTGCTTTCATACTTTGCAAGTGAAATGAGTTTTCCCACTTGTTGGCACTTTTCTAACAAGTTTCACATTAAAAAATTGCAATTTAATAAATGATTTCGCTTCCCGAAATACTGTAAGTGAATGGGAAAGGTGAAATAAACTTCAATTGCCAAGTCAGAAGTTTCGTTGAGCACATCTATATGAAAAACTTAGTTGTGGTTCGGCCATTATCCACAACGGCCATTTGTGACTCAGCGCGAAAAAGACGCAAAAGTCGAACGTGTAAAAGCCATGGCTGCCACAACTAGTTTTCATTTATGACCAAACTTAAACAGGGAACCAAATTCTCATCTCCCGCCTTATAGAAGTAGACTTCTTATCATTAGTTTACCAACTTCAGAGAATAGAAGAGCATTATTCGGGATAATGTTCCTAATAAACTGATTATCGTAGAGATAGACTCCACTGACTTTGTGAGCAGACTAAATTTTCCTGTTCCTGCGAGAACTTCGAGACACTATGTTCTCTTTCATTTACCCATTCCTCGGCGAAATTTTGCCAAATTTAGCCCTCTTCGCAATTGGTGCTCGTGCTATAATGAACTGTACAGCTGTATTAGTTTTGAGTATTCGGTTGCTGCTATCCGTAAGGAAATACTCTCACTTCTGGTATGATATTTTTCAAAGATTTTAATAAGATGTCAATTTTTATTTCAATATTAATTTTGATTTAGATATTGATTAAAATTTAACTTAATTAATTTTATTGTTTATAATTTTGCATGATTTTTTTTTCTTTTTATAAAATAACAGTTTATAATTTTGTTTTGTAGCAACACTATACATTATAAGTATTGTAGAGTGTATTCACAATTATATTTTTAGTATTATTATTCATAGGGTCACCCTGTGTAAGCATTCCAAGTAAAACAGATGTTTTTGCATGCACTTCATGCAAGCTTAAAGCGGGAGTCATTGGTGCCGTATGTCGTATCGCTGTAGTCGTATCCCTTACGTAATCAGCTGTTTATCGTTACGACGGTAAACCAAAACCCAATTGGTTGGCTACGATACGGTTACGACCTTAGCGGCACCAATAATCGATTGCATTGATTCTCATAAGATTTGTCGAATCAGCTGTTATAAGGTTACCGTATCGTAGCCAACCAATTGGGTTTTGGTTTACCGTCGTAACGATAAATAGCTGATTACGTTAGGGATACGACTACAGCGATACGACATACGGCACCATGACTCCGGCTTAAATCGTAACATAAAGAAACGATATACATTCCAATAGAATTGACAAGAGTATAAAAGCTCGATCTTCACAGTAAATGTTTTACTTTGTGATGAACTGTGCACTCGGGAGGTATGTTATATGTTGTGTATACATGTTAATTTCTATATTCATTTGATATGTTGTAGGCGCATTGCTACCATTACAAGGCGAACGGCGCAAAGCCGGTCACTTGGAAAATAGCAATGGACTGCAATATAATAGTTCTATTGCTACCACTACAAGGCGAACGGCGCAAAGCCGGTCACTTGGAACATAGCAATAGACTACAATGTATATTTTATTGTTGTTGTACGGGAACAAGGCGAACAGTGTAAAAACTGGTCACTTGAACGGTACTTGAATTCTTTTGTATATTTGTAAATTAGTTACAGCGGTGAACCCTAATTTAATGTAAATATGACATTTTTGTATATTTTGTCCATTTAGGTTAATTACCTACGTAAAACCCTGACATTTTGAAATAAACATTCAAACACAATTTTCTCTTCTTCTTCTTCCATCGTGAGAGAAATCATTTGGTATAATTCTGATTTGTGTTCATACTACACAATCGAAGAACCCAAACATAACCTTTATTATAAATTGGCGCCCAACCGCGTGGCCATTATTTTGCGTGGCAAACTCCGTTCTTTTACTGCCTTTAAATCGTGGCCAACCTCTCGAGTGGCTTCTTCACTCCTATTCGCCGAAGCGAACGAATTGCGAAATTTTCAAAAAACTCCAATATGGCGACCTTCACTACAGAACAAATTGAACGACTTATACAAGCCGTCAGTAATTTTAATTCTCGTCCTGGTTCTTTCTCTAATTGTACCGCCCGTTTTAGCGGCGAACGTAGTTCCACAAAAGTAGAGGAATTTATTGCTGCCATCTCCACATTTAAGTTGGTGGAAAAAATAAACGATGCGGATGCGATTAGCGGTATGCCCATGGTTCTTGAAGGTGATGCAGCAGAATGGTGGCGTGGGGTGAAATCGAAAGCCGAAGCTTTTGATGATGTTATACGAATGTTACGTGAAGCATTCGCTCCTCCTAGGTTATCGTGGCGTATATACGTTGAAATTTTTGATAGCAAGCAGCAGAAACATGAGTCGACGGATGTCTTTATTAGGAAAAAACGCGCACTTTTCTCCCAATTAAATAATGTGCCAGCCGAAGCTGACCAAATAGATATTTTGTTTGGGCTACTGCACGTACAAATCCGTGATAGGGTAAACCGTTCGAAAATAAACAGTTTTGATGAGTTGCTAAAAGAAGCCCGTGAAGCCGAGTTATTCTGGCAAGAACGTAGGCAAAATACATCAAACGATAGCTACGCCACTAGTTCAAACAACTCAGCACGTTGTAATTATTGCCGCAAGAAAGGTCATAGCATGGATGTATGTATGAAAAGGAAAAACGAGGAAGCGAAAGAAACGCATGCTGCTAACGTGGCACAATCTGTAGCTTTAAAGCCCAAGTTTGCTTGCTATGGATGCAATGCTCCTGGTGTAACGCGTGCCAATTGCACGAATTGCAAACAAAAACCCAAAGCAACGCCTAGCACAGTCAATTTTAACTCCTTGTCCACGTCGATTGGTACTGAAATCCCGATCGCAAACGTCCAACTTTTTGGTGTACCTGGACAGGCATATTTTGATTCTGGCGCTCGAACAAGCGTAGCGAGCACCAATCTGAAACGTATAATGGATTTCAAGGGATGTGCATATGAATCCGTTAAGTGTGGCATTACACTTGCCGACGGTAGTACATCTTTTCAGAAATGCCTATCTACAGTATGCAAAATTGCTATAGGTGGAAGAAACGTGAACATTAAATTTATTATCTTGCCCAATGCCAAAGGTAATCGAACTCTCATTTGTGAGGGGTATATGCGCCAAGTGAATATCACACTGGGTATGCGGATACCAAACTATTTATCATTTATATGTATAATGATAACTGGTCTTGCCAATGTAGATCAAAGAGCGCGCGATCACACCATCGATGACATAGCTAAGACATGTCCGACGCTCGTCAACCTTATCTATACTGTACATGAATACAAAAACGTAATTATAACTTTATTGAAAGACTTGCCTGATATAGTAGGTAATGATGTAGACGACCTAATCCATAAGTATACAGACAGAATCATAATGATGAGTAAGTGATGCATATCTGTTGGAAAGCATAAATAAACCCTACGAAGCATGTAGTTTTGAGGTATCTGGCTAAAATGTTATGTTCAAACCCCTTTTATAATGTAGCGATAATTTTATGGAACCAAAAATATCGAACCAATATGATATTTTCTAATGCCAACTAAGGGTTTTGGTGCTTTCGTGAAGGGCATAGAGTACATAACCCAGCCGAAGACAAGGACGTCCTTGATTGTTTTGTTAAATATTGCAGTTTTCTTTTTTTCTATAACTACATAATACAAATGTACATACCAACATACATGGGTGCAGAATACCTGCTTATAGTTTTAATAATAACAATGAGTCGAGACCGCTAAATCGGATGACTGTACCGTTTTTCATTTAACTAAGAATGCGTAGAAAAAAAAGACGACCGCAGAGGCTATAAAAGGAGAATATTTGGGAAAAAACGGGGATTGTCTTTAAAGTTGCAGTATGCAAGTGAGCTGGTGGACGATGAGTCCAATGCAAGTGATACGTTCAAGTCGGGCGAGATGAAAAATCAAATTAAGTTTCTGATACCACATAAAATGAAATGTGTAATTGATTACAAAACAGAAAATAATAAAATATCGAAGTACAAAATTTATCAAAAATCAATGATAAATCCCCAAATCAAATTGCGATCTAGAAAGTGATATATGTGCTAGTGAAGACCAATGGTCAAGCTATAGACCAAATACCACGAGTACCAAAAAGGTCGAAGAAAAATTTTTAATTTATCGTGGTAATGACATATAATTGAGAAAAGACCAAAAAGTGTATTCTTTCAATTTCACTAATTGGAACTATATAATATTGTTCAAACCGTATTACTCAGCTCAAAGAAGAAAATTGTGCCACCAATTAAAAGGGAAGCACCGAGATGATCCCGTAATTCGCTCGTCATATAGACCAAGATTCAATCACGGAGAATGACCAACCTGGATGTCCCGGCCGGAGCAGAAGGCGTGCTTATAGATTTTTTTTTGTCTTACCCAATTAATGCTTCTTTTCGTAAAAATTAAAGAAATAAATATGTGGAATTGATTAGTTCGTATAGGGTAGTGTATTAATATTTCTTAGCAGTGACTGCCAAAAGAAAAAAAGAAAAAGTTTCTACTATACAATTAGAGCATTGTGCTTGTACTTGAAATAGTAGAAAAAAAAGAAAAAGTAAGTAGTTTTTCTAACACATATGTGTGTATGTATAAATTATTGTATCCTTTGTTAAGGTACTAAAAAAATAATTTTTTTGGGTCTCAAGACCTTTATTATTATTTATTCACTAATTTAATTATTGGTCGTAAGACCTTACTTTCTTACTCACTAATTAAAACTAAACGTTTACAACTAACTGCTTACAACTGACTGACTTAAAAATGGTAAATTAGTTCTAAATATAACTTAATTCTACCTGTGCCAGCATTATTTCGTTCGGCGCATGGCGGATGTTGTTCCCAATTCAATTCCGGATGTCGTTCACAATATTTGTGTTTTTGCTGATCAGGCGTCTGGGCCTTTTCCTGTTTGCTTCAAAATTATTATTAAGTATTTTGAGCCATCAACTTGCGTATTGCTGACTAAGCTCTTTACATTAGCGTCAGCTCGAATGTTGACTTAGTTGGTGCTAACTCCTCCACCCCAAAAACGAACGTCCTCGTTTGTTAAGGTAGGGTATTTCGGATGCTACAGGTTCCTTGTTATCGTTTACCTGGATGCTTACTTTGTAGCTTGATAGCTCTTCTGGTTCCTTTGTAAAATGTCTTCTTATTACTGGTGCGAATATGAGTCCTCCTAGGCAGATTATTATCATGATTGTTAGAGAAAAATTTGTGATTATGGCTGCTTTGTGTTTTGTGCGCAATGAATTTATACGATTTGTGTTATTTATATGGAGTTCCTTCATCATTTCCAAACTTAGGATTTCTTCTTCTTGCTTTGATGGGACATTTGACTGGAGAATTGCAGGTAGTGGTTTGCTGGTTAGTAGTTCGTTAAAAGAATATATCTGTTTATTGATACGAACTGTGGAATTATGGTACTGTATTGCGTATGACCCTGTCAGGTTTACTTTTTGGTTGTCGATATCTATGGTGCCGTTGTATTGATTTAGTAGTAGGATGCCAGGAGTGATGCTTTCTACGGTTGGGATGTGCTGGTTATTAACAAAAACGCATTCAGCTGGCTTGCTTCTCAGTAGAGGTGGGACACAGGTAGTGTTGCTAATGTCTACTATATCCTTACGGTTACATATTCTTACATTATTATTTTCTTTACATTTAGATTCAATTCCATATACTACGTTATTATTACATGTTACAATGTCCTCGTAAGGGACTTTATTAATAAATTTTCCTATCTTTATAGGTTTTATCAAAATTGACTCACAAATGTCTTCATTTGTTATTGGTAATCCTATTATGTAAAATAACATTTTATCGTTTGTTGCAATTTTTACGCTTGCGATTTCTAGTGATTCTTCTATACTACTTAGGGTAAAATTGTTTTTTTCATATATTGATTTAATTAACATAATTTCTTCATTTGAAAATATATAGGAGTTGACTATGCCGGCCTTAGCCCAATGTATCGCATAGTCTATATTAATTATTTCTTCTTTGATAATTTTTAACTTATATTTCATTTCAATAGCAAAATTATGTTGAGTGTGTTCATCCGTTTGTATGGATTTCGCGATTTTATTAGAAATTGCTGTAATTTCATTTATTTTATCAAAAATTACTTTATTAATTACCACTTGCTGGTTATTATTTTCAACTATATTATTTATTTCATTTTCTAAGATGACTTGGTCGTCGTGGTCGGGATTTCCTGCGATCCACTTCCAGATGGTTCCTAGTTCATTAATTGCTCTTTTAAATTTCCTTGGTTTAAGTCTATTCAAATAATCTTGTATTGATCTTAATTCATTATTGAGAATGGGCAAGAGGGGGTTTCCTTCATTGATTTGTGTCCTAATGGTATGGCTAAGTTCATTTAGTGTCTTTTGGCATACGTCCAGATCTATTTTATGTATAATTTTGTAAGTTCCTGTTTGAATTTTGGTTTGTCCCGTATTAAATGTTGCAAGTTGAGAGTTGGAGTAATCTATTATTTTAAAGTCCGCGTACACTAGGTGCACGAGAAGTCTGTAAGAGAGAATTTTGAAGGGGGAGTTTCTTATTTTACTAAAATCATATTAAGTCTTAATGTTACTCTTATGTACTATTCTTCCTTTTTCAGTAATTACTACACTAGATTTATCTTCTTTCACGATTTCCTTCCTATATCTAGCAGTGAGTTTTGATCCTGTTCTTTTATTAATCCTAACATAAATTATGTCACCAGGGGTGTATGTCTTAATGGGTTTTCTTGTTATACCTTTCATGAAAATGAAATGGTATATTAATTTCGTCACGAAACCGAAAATTGTAAGTCCTTAAAGGAAAATAGATAGACCCACCATTAAGTATACCGAAATAATCAGGTTGAAGAGCTGAGTTGTTTTAGCCATGTCCGTCTGTCCGTCTTTCCGTCTGTCCGTCTGTCTGTTTGTATGCAAACTAGTCCCTCAATTTTTGAGATATCTTGATAAAATTTGGTGAGCAGGTGTATTTGGGTGTCCGATTAGACATTTGTCGGAACCGACCGGATCGGACCACTATAGCATATATCCTCCATACAACCGATTTTTCAGGAAAAAGAGGATTTTTGTAATATCTTACCCAATTTAACAGATTGAAGCTTCAAACTTCACCATAGACTTTCGTATATTGAACATATTGTTGCCTGAAAAAATTTATGAGATCGGTCGTATATATAGTATATATCCCCCACAACCGATTGTTCAGATAAGGAACTTTTCGTAATTACTGCCCTATTTTAAGAGCTAGAGGCTTCAAATTTCAGCGAATGCTTACGTATATAGCATATATTGTTGTCTGAAAAAATCATAAAGATCGGTGGTATATATAGTATATATATGGTGGTATATATAGTATATATATATAGTATATATATATATATTTTCGCAAATTTTAGCCCCATTTTAACAGCTAGAAGCTTCAAATTTCACCGAATATTTACTTATATAGCATATATTGTTGTCTGAAAAAATCATAGAGATCGGTTGTATATATAGTATATATCTCATACAACCGATTGTTCAGATAAGAAACTTTTCGCAATTTCTACCCCATTTTAACAGCTATAAGCTTCAAATTTCACCGATTGCTTACGTATATAGCATATATTGTTGTCTGAAAAAATCATAGAGATCGGTTGTATATATAGTATATATCTCATACAACCGATTGTTCAGATAAGAAACTTTTCGCAATTTCTACCCCATTTTAACAGCTATAAGCTTCAAATTTCACTGATTGCTTACGTATATAGCATATATTGTTGTCTGAAAAAATCATAGAGATCGGTTCTATATATAGTATATATCTCATACAACCGATTGTTCAGATAAGAAAACTTTTCGCAATTTCTACCCCATTTTAACAGCTAGAAGCTTCAAATTTCACCAACTGCTTACGTGTATAGCATATATTGATGTCTGAAAAAATCATTGAGATCGGTGATATACATAGTATATATCTCATACAACCGATGTTCAGATAAGAAACTTTGCGCAATTTCTGCCCCGTTTTAACAGTTAGAAGCTTCAAATTTCACAAAATGCTTTCGTATATAGCATATATTGTTGTCTGAAAAAATCATAGAGATCGGTGGTATATATATTATATACTTCATATAAACTGTCATATTGACCCCTTTTTTACGGCTAGAAGCTTCAAGATTCATCAAATTTCATCAAATAGTTACGTTTACGTCATATATTTTTGAAATACGTGATTCGTAGCCTTAGTTTTTACATGCAGACCACAAAAAACGTGAAGCTTTGCATCCTCACACACAGGCATGCTTAACCAACGAAACGATATCATTTCGTTACGATAATCAACGTTAAGATAATTAACGTTAAGATCGTCAAATTAACGAAATGATTTCGTTTCGTTTTCTGCCATATCAAAACGAAATCAAATAGTTTATGTTGATTATTAATTTCAAACCATGCTGGCAAAGCTGATTGATGGCGGAGTCATTAAAGGTGAAAGCATTAGCCAAGCTGATTGCAACTTTCTCATGAATTTTGACAGTACGAACATTTCTCAGAGTATTTTTGACATTACCACCAACGAATTACACAAACAAATTACATAGAGTTTGTGTGTGTATGTGCGCTCGTTGTTGCCACCTTACGGCTTCACCATGGCTATAGCATTGCCAGCACAATTCAAACATAAAGTATCACGTTTTGTTAACGTTTTTATCGTTAACGAAAGCTTTTCGTTTCGGTTAAAAACAAGATACAATTTATCTTGATAATTTCTTTATCGATAATATTTCGAAGTGTTTCAACGGAAACGGTGGAAATTTTTTGATAAACGATTAGCTTAACGTTAAGGTGCATCCCTGCTCACACAGATTACCTACCTATTTTTTATTTTATATTTATCTTAAAAATCGTTTAGATATGTTCAAATTTCACCAAATGTTTACGTGTATAGCATATATTGTGTGTCTGAGAAAAATCATAGATACCGGTGGTATATATAGTATATATCCCATACAACCGATTGTTCAGATAAGAAACTTTGCGCAATTTCTTCCCCATTTAACAGTTATAAGCTTCAAATTTCACCGATTGCTTACGTATATAGTATGTATTGTTGTGTCAAAAAATCATAGAGATCGGTGATATATATAATATATATGATGGTATATATAGTATATATATATAGTATATATATATTTTTTTACGATTTCGGCCCCATTTTAACAGCTAGAAGCTTCAAATTTCACCAACTGCTTACGTGTATAGCATATATTGATGTCTGAAAAAATCATTGAGATCGGTGGTACACATAGTATATATCTCATACAACCGATTGTTCAGATAAGAAACTTTGCGCAATCTCTGCCCCGTTTTAACAGTTAGAACCTTCAAATTTCACAAAATGCTTACGTATATAGCATATATTGTTGTCTGAAAAAATCATAGAGATCGGTCGTATATATATTATATACTTCATATAAACTGTCATTTTGACCCCTTTTTACGGCTAGAATCTTCAAAATTCATCAAATTTCATCAAATAGTTACGTTTTCGTCATATATTTTTGAAATACGTGATTCGTAGTCATAGTTTTTACACGCAGACCACAAAAAACCTGAAACTTTGCATCCTCACACAAAGTACCTACCTGTTTTTATTTTATATTTATCTTAAAAATCGTTAAGGTATGTAGATCTGTTCACTATATATTTCTTATACATCCGATTATTCGGAGATTACGAACGGGATATAATTATTGTTCAGCCCCATTCATGAAAGGTATGAAGTCTTCGGCACAGCCGAAGACAGTCCCGTTCTTACTTGTTTTATTATGGATTTCTAAATCCTTTGCTTGTCTTTTCCGAAGGGTTTCTATGTTTTCTCGCCGTGAATTCTCATATTGTTCCGGGTCTATCGAGACTCGTCTACCGAAAAATGTTTCTATAGGTCGTTTTTCTGTTGCTGAGTGTATGGAGTAATTATATTCATATGTGCATCTATCTAATAGTTCTTGGAATGAGCGATGGGTACGTTCTGTTTGGAGGCAATGCATAATTTCCGATAAGGTGGAATGAAACCTTTCCACTTGACCATTAACTTTGCTTGCGTATGGAGGTGTTTTAAAGATTGTAATTCCAAGTTGATCTTCTACTATGAATTGTATGGATAATGAGTTTAGGGACTTTTCATTGTCTATAACTATTGTCTTAGGTACACCAAATGCGAAGAGTATTTGTCGCAAAGGTTCTCTGATATCTTCTATTGCCTTTGGCTGTATTATTCTTACCTGGGCATATTTAGAAAATTTATCTACTGCTGTTAGTACCAGGCGTTTCCCGTATTATAGATATCTATGTGAACTATTTCACCAGGGTACTGGGGAATTGGAGTTTTAAGTAGTTGTGGTTTATTAGGGTGACGGTCATATTTATTTTCTTTACAAGCTTTGCACTGTTTAATTATATTTTCTATTCTTGCTGTCATTTTTGGGAAGTAATATTTTTGTATTAGTTGTTTTTTGTTTTCATCCCTATTTCTATGTGCTCGTGTGTGTTCTTTTAATATTTCCTCATTTTGAACATCCTCGTTTACTAAATCTTGTACTTTTGTTTGGGTATAGCGAATTTTGTAATTGGAAAAATGAAGGGGATAGATTTCCTGAATTTTTCCAATTATTTCTTCAGAGGTAAATAAGCCTGAAGGATTTAGGTATCGTTTTAGTAGTGCAGTTTAAATCGTCGGTTGAAAGGTGTGGTTTACAAATTAAGTGTCTATGATAGGTCGGGAATGGTATTTTAAACTGATAGCTGTCTTCATCTCCTAGCGAGATCCAAATTTGGTTTTTGAAGGCATTTATGGGTCCTTCTACTGCTGGGATTAGGTTGTGCGATGAACTCTCGTCTGAGTGCGTCGCGACCGATAAAGAATTTAACTCAAATGAC
Organism: Eurosta solidaginis; assembly: GCA_029619165.1. Taxonomy (NCBI): domain Eukaryota; kingdom Metazoa; phylum Arthropoda; class Insecta; order Diptera; family Tephritidae; genus Eurosta; species Eurosta solidaginis. The sequence goes on along the minus strand of JARSSU010008885.1, from coordinate 51,908 downwards.
CTTGATAATGTATCTGCAACTACATTGGCCTTTCCTGGTTTATATTGTATTTCATGGTTATATTCCTCTAGTATTGCTTTCCATCGTTTCAATTTAGAGTTAGTGTTCTTATTGTTTAAGGCATAGGTGAGTGGCTGATGGTCAGTGTGTATAATAACTTTTGCTGTGCCGTATAGGTAATTTCTGAAGGAATTTAAAGCCCAAATTATTGCAAGCATTTCCTTTTCATTTACTGCATAATTTTCTTCAGCTTTTTTTAATGTTCTTGAAATAAATGTGATCGGTTTGCCATTCTGTTCCAAAACTGCGCCTATGGCATATTGTGAGGCATCTGTAGTTAAGTCGAAACCTTTGCTGTAATCGGGGTATTGTAGGATAACATCTTTGGATGTGAGGGTGGCTTTAATTTTATTGAATGCTTATTTTGCTTTTTCATTCAAATTTATTAGAATTTTCCTTGAACTGCTTTTAGACATTATTCCTTCCTCTCCTCTAAGTAGGGATGTCAGTGGTTTTGCTAGTTTAGCATAATCTTGGATGAATCTTCTATAATATCCGGATAAACCCAAGAATGAGCGTAAGTCTTTAATTGTTTTGGGGTAGGGGAAGTCTTTTATTGATTGTACTTTGGCTGGGTTTGTAGATATTCCGTCAGAGGAGACAACAAATACCAGTAATTCGACTTTCTTTTTGAAAAAGTCGCATTTGTCAATCTGGACTTTCATGTTTGCCTTGTTCAGAGTTTTGAAAATTGTGTCGATATGTTCAGCGTGTGTTTTTTCGTCCTCGCTAAATATAATTATATCGTCTATGTATACATAGCAAATTCTACCTATGTGTTCCCTAAGTATGTCGTCCAGTGTCCGTTGAAAGATGGCAGGGGCGTTCTTTAAGCCAAAAGGAAATCTCGTGAACTCGTATTTTCCGTTGTTCACTGAAAAAGCTGTTTTTTCCACGTCAGATTCTTTAAGAGGAATTTGATGGAAACCGCTTTTTAAGTCAATCACTGAGAAAATTCGATTCTTTCCTAATTGGGAAAGTACCTCGTTTATCTCGGGTATTGGCTACCTATCTGCGATTTTACTTGATTAAGTTTCCTGTAATCAATGACCATTCGACATTTTTTTTCCCCTGAGGCATCGTCTTTTTTAGGCACTACCCAGACGGGTGAGTTGTATGGGGATCTTGATTTGCGTATTATTCCGTCCTCTAGCAGTTTGTTTACCTGAGTTTCAACTTCCTGCTTAAGTCTCATAGGATATGGGTATGATTTTGAGTATATTGGTGTCTCAGAATTTGTGCGAATTTCGGCAACTACTTTTGTTGTATAAGTTAGTTTTTCGTTTGGCTCTGAAAATAAATTACGGTGTTTCTGTGCTAATTGTCTAATTTCGTTTTTTTCTACCGTGGTCATGTGTTGGTTCCAAATTTGTATTGTGTTAACATTTGTACACTGTATTGTCTTAAAAAGATTTTTTTTTATGTTTGCTATAATCATAAAATTTTCTTTTGTATGTATGACCGCTGAGAGTTCCTTTAGGAGTATTGCATGAAAGGTTTTGAGAGTGGGTAGCAAGCAGAATTTAAGCTTGTAGTTTCTAAGTGGAAGAGGTTGAGATATGTGTGGTGGGTAATTTTGATTTTTCCCCCGACAGAATTTGCAAAAAAGGGGTTGTCGTTTTCTATTGATTTTGTTACTAAGCTGGACTGGATATAAATTTTTGTTAGATCCAGTGTCCACTAAAATGTTTAAAATTTCGCCGCTCTTCGTCCTGCATCTAAAGTAGGGTAACGAAGAGCTGTTCAATCTAAAAAATGTACATCACTCAGATCCTGCGGTTCTTCCTTTTCGTTGTTAAAGGTTGTGTTCTGATTGTGGTCGTTTGGATCTTCGTAGTATTGGTCTTGGTAGTATTGGTCATGTAGTGTGGTTATGGTAGTGTTGGCTATCCGTCGCTCCGTCGGTGTTTATGTGAAAGTCTTTGAACTTTGATAGGGGGATGTTTTATCATTGATGTATTAGGTGGCCGTTTGCCCATTTCTTGAGCTTTAGGGCGGTTCATATAATTTACCGCTCTTGTCCTGACGCTTTCGTCTACGTTCATGGGTTGAGGTGGTCTTGGAGGAGCGTGGTGTTGTTGGTTAAAAGGGTTTTGTGGTTGGTATCTATTTACCTGGTTTGGGTTTTTGGTTGGCGTATAGCTGATAGTTAGGAGGATTCAAATTTTGTTGATGATAGTTTTGTGGAATGGGATTTGATATGTAAGCACGCAGTGGAAATTTGAAATGATAGAAGAAATTGCAATCGGAAAAAGTATATGGCGTCTAACTATAAAAGTAACACGTAAAAATACAAATTTGATTTGGTTGGACTGTATAGATCGCCAGACAGACAAAACTGTCCAGAAAGAGTATTTTGTGACTTTTTCAAAGAAAAAATAGATCAATTGAGTGATGTTGCTAGTGAAACGCTAATAATGGGTGATTTTAATATAGATTGGCTAGTAAACAGCGCATACAAGCAGCAAATTTTTCAAGCAATCTCAGACAATGCGTTTACGCAAGTTGTTTCAGAACCAACAAGAGTTACGAATACTAGCGCTACATTGGTTGTTTATGTAGTGACTAATATGCCTGATGTTGAAGCTCAGGTGAACATGAACTATAAAATAAGTTATCACGAATCAATTGAGATAAATCTAAAAAACCGGCAAATTAACCGTGATAAAATAAAAATCACTGTTCAAAAATTCAAATTTGAAAGGATCTTTTGATAAGACAACTGCAAGATACAAATTTTGAAAATATTATGAGGAGCAATAACGGTCTAAGCGACATGGATAGTATTTTAAGTAATAAACTAAAAGAGTCCATTGATAAAATGATCACTACTAAAATGGTTACAAAAAAGAAAAAGTTTGATGGGTGGTTTGGGAACAATCTACGCAAAATGAAGCATACTAAAATACAATTATACAAGTTAGCCAGGTGGAACAATTCGTCTGCGGATTGGCAAAATTATAAAGAGTATAGAAACTACTATACTAACGAGCTCAAAAGTGCGCGAAACAAATATATATCTAATAAAATGATACTTCAAAAGACCAAAAAGCAATGTGGAGAACAATAAAGCAACTCGTATTAAACGAAGAAAGAACTGAAATAGGAAAAATAATTGTGAAAGGCCATGAACTAAAAAATAAAGTGGAAATAGCTAATGAGCTTAATAAAATTTTTATTGAAAGTGTCTAATAGTAAGTGTCTAAGAGTATAGAAACTACTATACTAAGGTGCTCCAAAGTGCGCGAAACAAATATATATCTAATAAAATTGATACTTCAAAAGACCAGAAAGCAATGTGGAGAACAATAAAGCAACTCGTATTAAACAAAGAAAGAACTGAAATAGGCAAAATAATTGTGAAAGTCCATGAACTAAAAAATAAAGTGGAAATAGCTAATGAGCTTAATACATTTTTTATTGAAAGTGTTGAAGAGCTCAACAGAGATATTCCCCAAGTATCATATACTAACTATGTTAAGCCATGTGGAAAGCAATGTAAATTTAAAACATTGGACTTAAACGATCTCTTTAGCGTTATTAAAGTCATGAATAATAAAAAAGATTACAACCGCGTCTCGACAAAAATTATACTGTGCGCCTTCGAAATAATAGGACCAACCCTCCTGAAAATTATTAATAATTCACTAGAGAGTGGTGAATTTCCCAGCAACTGGAAAATGTCCATGGTGGTACCAGTGGAAAAAAGTAAAAAGCGCGGTGAATCCAGAAGAGTTTCGACCAATTAATATGTTAATGACCGAGAGTAAAATACTTGAGAAAGTGGTACACAAGCAATTGGAAGCCTATATGGAGAAGAATCAACTGATATCCGAAAACCAATCAGGATTCCGGCAGCGACATAGCTGTGAGACAGCGTTAAATTTAGTAATTTCTCACTGGAAATCAGAAATGAATGAGGGAAAATGCATAGCTGCTGTATTTCTGGACTTCAAGCGAGCATTCGAAACAATTGACAGGTCTATTTTGGTAGAGAAAATGAGAAGGTATGGAAAAGATGGAGTCGAAAATCAGTGGTTCGAAAGCTACTTGTGTAACAGATGGCAACGCACGAAAGTCGCAGAAGGCATCTCGGAGCCTGCACAAATAACACTAGGCGTACCACAAGGTGCAGTGCTTGGTACTCTTCTGTTCCTAATATATATTAATGATATGGAAAATATACTACAAGGAGTTGAAATCTGTCAATTTGCAGATGATACACTACTATATACTACCGGAAATTCATGCCAGTAGTGTATTGCTAGGTTGAACTATAACTTAAAATTTATCTATAACTATATTAGTATGAACAAGCTAAAACTCAACGTTAAAAAAACGAAAGCAATTGTAATCAACGGCGAATCGGAAGCTAATATTATAGATAATGATGAAATAATAGATAAAGTTAACGAAATTAAATATCTCGGCATTGTCATCGGCAAAAAATTAAATTTCGATAAGCATATATATTATATCTGCAGTAAAATCTCGAAAAAAATTTGATTTTTCCGAAGAATTCGCAAAAATATACCTATCAACAGCGCAGTAAAGGTATTTAATGTAATGATCAAGCCACATTTTGAATACTGTTCGACCATTTTATTCCTGGGATCCACACAGATGAAAAACAGGCTGCAAAAACTACAAAACAAAGGGATGCGGTGCATACTATTATGTAATAGGCTGACACCAATCACATATATGTTAGAAACTCTGAAATGGTTAAATATCAATCAAAGAACAATTATGAACGTACTTCTTTTTGTGTTTAAAATGAAATATCACCTACTACCAAAGTATTTAATGAGCCAAATAGCATATGTAGGAGATGTGCAACCCTACGGCTTAAGGAACAAGAATGATTTTAGAATTAAATTTTATAAATCCAATAAGGCACAAAATGTGTTTAATGTATAAAGGCCTAAAACTTTTTAATGAATTGCCAAGCAATATAAAAAACGAAAGAAATATTAATGTATTTAAAGACTGATAATATATCATATTAGAGAATATTATAGCTCACAATGAGCCAATTAGCTATTGCTAAGTTTGCCGATTTTTAATTACTAAACTGTACCTGAAAGTTTTAAATAGCTACGGCTAAATAAAGAAGCTAATAATAAATAATAATAATAATAATAATGGGTCGAGGTAGGTGTGCTAGTTCGAGATAAAACCTTGATTGTAGTTGGAGTTGTTGGTAAGATTGCGGCTGGGGGTTTTTACCGTGAAGGGCTGCTGTCGTGGATTCGGAGAATTAAAGCTTTGTTGACGGGAGTTAGACATCTGGTTGTTCGCGTGGTATGCCCTGAAGTTTTGGTTTTCGAGCTTCGGGCAAAGGTGTAAGGCTTCTGGCAAACTCTTTGGTTCCTTTATGCCAAGTAACCTGGGGAGATCACCCGAAAGTCCTCTGACGAAGGTGTCGAGGGCCTTAGCTCGGTAATTCTCAGTTAACAGGTGAACTGCTTCTTCACCTATCTCCACACAGCCTATTTTATTTAAAAGTAGAGATAGGTGTCCGTATACCTTCTGGTAGAACTCATTAATGGACATTCGTCCTTGTATGAGACATGTCATTTGGTACTCTAAAGTGCCTATGTCTCGTATGTCGGCGTAGTAGGTAGTTAGACAGCGGGAAATTGCTGTCCAATCTAAAGGGGTGTTGTACGATTCTAAAGCTATGTCTGCCTTTCCAATTATCTTATTCCTAATGACATTCAAAATGCCGAAATATCTAGGTGTGCCCTTTGAGGGTTCATACATTCTCAAAATTCTTTCAACACTATTTTTCCAGGAGCTAAACTCTGAGGCATTTCCTGAATTCTCTCAATGAACGTACAACATCTGGAATCTTATCCATTTCACTCATAATATTTTGGAATTGGGCGTCTATAGTTTGAGCAGTTATGATAGGATTTGTTGTGTTGTTAAGGACACTCTGTACTATATTAGGCACGCTTGCCTCTATGGCTAGAGATATCATGCTTTTTATCATATTGGCCAAGTCTGGTGAAATTTGGTTATTAGGGCTTGGCGGTGCTGGTGGTGCAGCAGGAGGGTTAGCTCCAAGCATTGAGGGTTTAATCAAATTGTTTGGGTTTGACATTGCAAGGAATTTTGATTTTTTTTTCCTTTCGGTAAGGGATTTGATTTCCTGGACTTCTTAAATCACAAAAAAAATTAAGATTGTCTTGAAAAGGATTTTCCTAAATTTTTTATTTTATTTCCGCACTTTCACTTTTAAAATGAAATATCTAAGTTATTAAATTCTAAATTATTTAAATTTTTGAGTGACTTTCACAATAAGTATTCGAATTTCGTAATTGTAATTTTTTATGTAGTAATTTACTTCTCTTATTTTTTATAATGTTTAATTACTGTAAATGTTTTTGAAAGTTACTTAGTTTTCAATATTTTACTTTTTCCTTAAAACAAATTTTCGCTCATTACTTTCTAAATTTTTCAAATATGCGTTTTTAAGATGAAATTTCAAAATTTAGTAGATTTGAATTTTTTTGTTTTAAATATTTTTCTTAAATATATATTTTCTTACGTTAATTTCAGCTCCATCTCGATAAGTGTGTATTCTTCCCTTTTCCTGGAACTAGACATGTATAGATTGTGATGATAATGAAGTAAATATTGTCTCTATAGTAAAATCAGAGATATGCCTTTTGAGTAATTTATTTAACTGATGGCGAAATGTAGAGATTGGCTATGGTAAGTTAGAGGAGATTTGACTTAGGTTAATGGAACAAAACGCGAACCATTAACAGGTAGGGTGGGTTACGACCGAGGGAACATCAACACCTTCTGCTTCCCTCATCGAAAGGTTGTTGGAGTTGGCTTCCGGAATTCCTTTTTTTGTTAGGAACCACATCTAGTAAGTATATCCATGTTGCTGCGTAAGTTTTGGTTCCCTGTGTTTGTTGCTGGATATCTTTTCAACCCTGCATACATTTATATTTTTTGTATGGCTTTCGCTGCATGCTACAAGGAAGCCCACGCCCATTTTCCCTGAGCCACGCTGAAGCAACGCTAGGTATGCAGACCCGCTTTGAAAGCATGCACGTACAATTTAATCCCTCTTATTTAGCAGCCATTTAGGAGAGAGCCGTTACACATTGGCGCTGACTTTATGGAACAAGCTGGAATCGTATTGAACATGGGCCAGCGTTACTGGTACTTTGGTACCCATTTCGATTTCGCAGATTCTGAACCAATGGAACTAAACCTATTAGAAACAGTCAAGGTTAGCACGAAAGCAAAGAGAGTAGAAAATAAGAGGCACCAGCTGTGAATGTCGAGCAGAACTTCAATTTGCCAATGTACCTACATATTTCTTGGGCTCGGCCATTCCGTCTCTTCCTATTTTTCGTAAATTGTTGTCTCATATGTTTTGTTTCGCCTGACGAAAATTAAGAAGATAAGAAGTAAAAATGAGTGGCATTGAGTTATTTTCTGCATTTGAGCTTTTTGAAGTTTTGTTTACTTTTGTACGAATGCTTAGAAAATGCAATTTTCATGCAAAATGACATGCTAATACTTTTGCACAAATACTACTTAGAATATTTATGTACAATATTTATGGAATATTGAGAGGTTGTAGGACCTTAAATAAATAAATTATATAATAGGTCAATTTAATTAATCAGAGGGAAGTGTTGCGTTTTGCCGACGGCAAATCATAATAATGGCAACCAAAATTTACATGCTTTGGAAATGTAATTTTATGCAAAAGAGCATGCACAATATTTATGCAACAAATATATAATAAATTATAAAATTTGTAAACCACAATATACCTACATCTGAACATACATATGTCAACTGTCAAAAATAACTATGTAATTTATGTGAAATATGTTAATATGCTTTTCTTTGATATTCAGTTTTCATAGATATGTATAAAAATATTGTAAATTGAAAATCCTTCTGATTTATCAAACATCAAATTATAAAAATAAATTAATAAAATAAAAGAACATTTAAATAAAAATAAAATAACCTTTATAAACAAAGCTACATACATACATCTCCTAACAACCACTTCCCTTGCCAACGCTGTATATGTACATATGTAAGCATAAGCATGGTGTGGTTGAAATCAAAACAAACCCTATTCATACGCATGCCTGTTTGATATTCAAAGTTCGAACCAGCTGATCTCTATACATAAACATACACATGCATATATGTATACGTGCGCGCGTAAACAAAATTTCGTCCAACAACCCCTTCTCATAGTTATGCTGTCAAAATTCAAAACCATCTAAGACATACATATATACATACATACATATGTATGTCCATACATATGTATGTATATACAAAAACAATCCATACTCTGCGCTGCAGAAGAAGCTAATCGCTAATCAAAAGCAATAATCTGAAAATACAAAACAATAACATACAAATGAACATATGTATATTCATTGGCGCCAGCCAGTCTTCCATTTATAATTCCCTTTGCAAATGCAATCAAAAAAGTTTTCTTCTCAACTTTCAACAAAAATGCGAAAAATCAAGCAAATTTGTTGAAGTTGTTGAAGTGAAAAGTGGCAACTAGAGTCCTGCATGAATGCAATCACACGTGAATATACAATGAGACATTTAGGGAAAACTGATTCAAGACGACAACGACGGTGCGGCATCTGTCAAGTTATTTTTACACATGTTCTTATGGGGAGGAATTTTTTGGACACGACACGACAAAGCGGCAATCAATCATGGATGCCGCTGTCGCTAGATTAGATCTATTTTCTTTTTGTGAATAAAAATCAAAATAAATGCAAATAGCCTTAAATATGTGTTGAAATTTATTAGTTATAACTTTTTTTAACACATGTAATACTTTTTTCTAAATTTTTTGTTGTTGTTTGAGCTAATGCAAAACTGTCGTTGTCGCTTTCATTATAATCAGTCGTCGGTGCTTGGCGGCAAATATCGGTGCTTGGCGGCAAATATCGTCAAGCTTCAGTTTTTCGCGGTTGTCGCTCGCAGTCGTCGTTTTGAATGTGGGCCGGGCTATTCTGATACTGTCTCAGTATCCATTGTACTTCACGCCAATGAGTTTGTATTGTATGAGTGATGGTATGCAAAGAGAAGTTGTATGTACCCGCATTTTGTCTGAGTTGTTTATGCGCGCATTCATATTACCAAAGAAATTCATACATACACATGTCTCATCGAGAAGCACAATGAGATAAACGTTATACAAGTTGTACCAATGATTATACTATGAGTACTAAGTACCTATGTACTTGTTTTCGTTCTAAAATGATGTGTGCGTTTATGAAAAGTTAAATGTTTGCGTTGAAACTATGAAAAACGTAACAAAAAATATGGGTATTTTTAAGTGGCGAATGCAAAATTTTTTAATAAGAAATAAAAATACTAAATATATTTTCTTAAGAGCTAATAAACGTTTACAAATCATACATGCTGGAGAAATTTGCAATGTTTCCCGCCTTTCATACAAAAATTTCTAAAATTAACAAAACTTCAAAATATATATTGCGCCGTTATCCCTAATCACCATCAACTTGTATGATGTATGAATAGAATTATCCTAGGCTGAAAGTCATTGATTATTTGGTAAAACGTTATTTCCCTAAATGAATATACACACATACATACATAAAACTATTTTCATTAGACAATGAAAATCCGCGATACAAAACAATGGTAGGCATTCTCAATTTATGTGGGGATTTCCCATAACTAACGATCCTGAAACGCATCGCTAATCACCATAGATACACTTGTATGGTGATAGACACTCGCTTGCCTGAAGGCCATCGATTATGGCCTTAAAAATGGGGTAAGATATATTTATATATATATATATACATATTGCATTGTAGAAAAATGTCATCTATTTCTTTAACTATTTATATAATTAAACGCACTTCAGTATATATAGAATACATGTACATACGCTTTGAAATAAAGCGCGGAATAGAACTATATAAATAGAGAAATTAATTGAAGAAAGATCATACCAATGGATAACTACATTGAAGTGTCACCAACTAAACCACAATACTTCTTCTGAAGCCTTTTAATATTTAGTGCACAAATATATACATATATCATGGACCAATTAACATTTGCCAATTCACCGATGTCCGTAAAAAATTGCCAATTTGCCGAAATAAAAGAAAAAAAAGTCAAGGGCAAAGCAGATATTGGCGGCAGGTTTTTGGACAAAGTAGTAGCTTGAAAAGACTGCAGTAGCGTTTTAACCTTTACAAAGATCACATCGAATGTAGTTGTTGTTGTTGTTGTTGTAGCGATAAGGTTGCTCTCCGAAGGCTTTGGGGAGTGTTATCGATGTGATGGTCCTTTGCCGGATACAAATCCGGTACGCTCCGGTACCATAGCACCATTAAGGTGCTAGCCCGACCATCTCGGGAACGATTTATGTGGCCACATTAAACCTTCAGGCCATTCCCTCCCTCCCTACCCCCAAGTTCCATGAGGAGCTTGGGGTCGCCAGAGCCTCGTCTGTTAGTGAAACAGGATTCGCCGCGGATAGGTGTGGTAGACAATTGGGTTTGGAGAAGCTATATATTGCGCTGGCAACCTAAAAGGTTGCGCTACACAGCCCTTTGAATGTGGTATTTTAGTCGCGTCTTACGACAGGCATACCTACCGCGGGTATATTCTGATCCCCTAACCCGCTGGGGTAATCGAATTTAGTCAAACACAAGTGTTACAAAACTTTTACAGATCGAGTTGACAATAGGCCCCGAATAGATGTTGATGACGAAACAAGAAAGGACGTTGTCCGATCTGTTACAGGATGGGTTGTAAAAAATTGCCGATCGTTTCAAATTGTCGAGGATGAAGGCCTGCAGGAATACACAGAGCTAATATTGTCAATAGGAGCCAAGTATGGTCCAAATGTATACGTTTAAAAAATTGCTACCACACCCCACCACTGTATCCAGAAACATAGACAAGCTCTACAAAATTGCCTACTATGGAAAGAGAACAGAATAATAGTAACTAAGTGGCGGATTTCTTGGACTCACTTCGGATATATGGACAGACACTGTTTCAAAGCATTCCTACCTATCACTAAAGCTGCACTTTATCATAAATGCAAAATTAGTCACAAAATTGCTTGCTTTTAAGTCCATGGACTCCGAGCCCTGTACCAGTAAGAATTGCCTATTTCAATACCCTGCGGAATATCCTGATTGTTTTTTCACGAACTTTTTCACAATAGATCAAAGAATTCTGTTAAAGTGACGGAAGCTCTGGACGAATTTGATTGCTCCTTGGATAAAGCCATTATTGTTACGTAAAGAGGAACTAACATGAAAGCCGCTTTCCAACATCATAACCACATATTTTGTATTACCCATTTATTGCACAACATCGTGGAAAAATCTCTTAACGAGTCAGCCGATATTAGCGAAATGAAAGAAAAATGTTCACATGTCCTCAGGTATTTCAAGAAATCTGGAGCCAATGCACAATTAACAACAACCCTTAAAAGCATTTCTCCGACAAGATGGAACACAGTTTACTACATGCTACAGTCTCTCAAAAATAACTGTGTTGACGTTGGAAATATTTTGGAGGAAAATCGTCAATTGAGCTGTATTAGTGGAATAAGCTTAAATACCCTTAAAGTGCTGGCTAAATTTGAGGAAACATCAAAAGAGTTGGAACGCGATAGCTATCCAACCTTGCATTTAGTAATAGTACATGTTTACTACTTAATGCTGCATTGTGAACCAACCAACGATGAGTCACAATGCATACAAGATTTGAAGTTACCGCTGCGCACACTCTAAAGTGGTGGGAGTTTAATAAACTTAAATATCCTCTATTATTCCAGCTAAGCCGAAAAATATTTGCTACTCCTGCTAGTAGTGCCCCTTCAGAAAGAGCATTTTCAAGCGCCAAGCAATTACTTTCAGATAAGCGTAGTTCCCTAGGGTTTAACCCGACATGTGTTGAAAAAATTATGTTTTTACATATCAATATGAAAAATATTTAGAACATATATAAAAAAAAACATGCTTGCTTAAATAGTATAAGTTAAATCTACTTAGTTATAGAGATATTAATATCTAACATAAGAAAACGCATTAATATGAAAAATTAATAAAATCCTAAAATGGCACATTTATGCACTTTATTTTGTTATAATAAATGGGTTTTACACGGGCAACTACTGTACATTTTTATAATTCATTAAAATTCACCAAACTGTAGTTGTATACACAAGTACACCTGCGATACATGTAGTACTACTGAATATACAAGAATATACTGAATATACAAGTTGTACTAGTGAATATACAAGTTGTACTACACATATGCGTTGACGCCATTGGTTGTAGTTGTGCTGCATGAGACGAGACCGTGCAAGTACGTGTATATTTTGCTACTCACAGCCTTTTGTACGCATACACATAAGTTCTCATGCCAGTGAATTGAATGAGTGCTTGTACAAAATTTGCGTGAATGTATTCATAGGCATATTTTTGTGCATTCATGCACATAACTCCTTTTCTGAGACACCGAGCTGAAATGTGACAACACAGCTCTTTGAAGGAATCACAATTTTAAATTTTTAAAATTTTTGGTCTCGAACAAAGTTAGGGGTATTCGCTCTATGCGCAAGTGTAACTTGCACATTTGGCTTTGTGAAAACAAATTTTTTTGTTTTGTTAATTTTTCTGCAATTAATTGACTTTGCCTTATAAAGACATCTACAAATATGATCATTTTATACAGCAGTCAACAATTTATCGTCTAAATGTGAAAAATTGTGTATGAATCCCTCGCCTATAGGTGAATTTCACAAATACAATGACCGCTTTTGTATCTAAAGAACAATCAGGATTTTTTCTTACCGTATATATGGTTGAATTTATCAGACATTAAGACTATTGGTCTCGCCCTAAGGTATGTTATAGGTAAATACATTTTTTTCATCATAAAAAAAAATAAAAATAAATGTAAGGCGCGATAACCTCCGAAGAGATCTAAGGCCGAGCTTCTTCCAACTTGCGTCGTGCTCCTCCTGATTTTCCCTACAAATTGGCCGGACGGGACCTACATGTTTTATGCCGACTCCGAACGGCATCTGCAAGGCAGATGAGTTTTCACTGAGAGCTTTTCATGGCAGAAATACACCCGGAGCGCTTGCCAAACACTGCCGAGGGGCAACCCCGCTTAGAAAAATTTTCTTCTAATTTAAAAACCTTATTTCTAAAATTTTGATGTTGCTTTGCCCGGGGTGCGAACCCAGGGAATACGGTGTGGTAGGCGGAGCACGCTACCATCACACCACGGTGGCCGCCGTATATATGACAGCAACGTCAAGAACGGAAACCCCAAAATCATTGTGCAATATAGCATAATATGTTTTGACATTTTCCATTAACAGTTTTACACTACATTCATCAATATGCAAAATTTCAAGTTGGAGCTTATTCATGAACACCCTTATGAGCTTCTACAACTTGCCATTTTTAGATGGGATTTGGCAGTGTTTTTGTAAGGCGCTTTATGAGCCCCTTTATTAATGCATATTATGCTTGTATTGATACTTTGCTATTAAAGTAATGAGAACTAAATTGAAAAGTAGGAGTGTGGGTAGGTAGGTTTAATTTGGGTGGAAGGTGTGAAATTGTTGAATGGTAATTCACCACTTCTCCTGTTTTAAGATATTAAAAATCACTATCCTTTTGCATCCCACCATCCATCGCATTTATCCCTCTTTATGTATGATTTCCACTTTCATTTGCCTGGTTTAAGATTTACATATTTACAGTGCATGCCATGACGGGCCCTTTAAATCTTGGCCTTCAACTGTCTGCATATTAATCCATTGACCATCGTCGCGGCAAATTGAATTTTGATTTTTGTATTGTCTCGCAAATATCGAGAGCATACATTCACATATATCTACATACATGTTTGATCATAAATAAAATAATAATTTATATATTTTATTATTTATGTCAAGACACATGGATTTAATGTGTGTTCGTTATTTTTTAGCCATAGCGTCGAGGATGAAGTTTTTTGTGGAATTACAAACCTACGTATATATATTTGTATAGAAGATGGTTAGAACATTTGAACATACATACATTCATTATTTAGATATGTAGGTCATGTGTTTGTTTTGATTTTAGCAAACACACATTTGTAGATACATATCAGAGAATTACATATAAGAATTTGCAGATGTTTTTATCAATCTCGTTATCATGATGCCACTCATGTATGTACCTAGGTATGTAGAGTGTGTTCATAATTTAATTGTGTGCAGATGTAGGTATATGTATGTATGAATGCAATTATATGTATGTGCAGAGGCTCCCAGCAAAAATGCTTGGAGTAATTGTAAAAAGGAGCACTCATTTGTTGCTCCATTAGGAGCAAGAAAAAATGTTTGTATGTTCGTTACCGTTCGATACTTTTCGTGTCATTCCGTTGTGCCGCCAAACTGTTGATTGCGTTCGCGGTGTCATTATGTGTTCGGTTTTTGGTGAAGTAATAGCGTACGCTTACGTCTTATTGTCTTAAAACAAAGAAAACGCTAAAAAGTATTAAAACTCAAAAGAAACTAATATAAAATTGACGAAAATTAAAAAAGGTGAGTTAAATAATGTATACTTTATATTCAAAGCGTCATTTTAAGCGCATTGTAAAGAAAGAAATTAATAGGCATAATGAAGGTGACACTTTGAGGAGCCGCCATTTACAAATTCTGCCTTCGCTGCAGATGCAAATTGTGAAATAGCTCGTATATCATACATTTCTCTAATTAACTAACTCCTTTTAAATTTTCAGCTCAAAGTGATGTAACTATAATTTTAAAAAGAATGGAGGACAAAATTTATTCACTCTCGGCTGATGTCAAAGTGATGTAACTATAATTTTAAAAAGAATGGAGGACAAATTTATTCACTCTCGGCTGATGTCAAAAAACTTAAAGAAATTGCTTGCCAACATACTGTAGCATTAGATTCAGTTTTAAAAACTATGAATGCAAAGCCAAGGGACCTAAAACTTTTCCCTATAAATTCCTTGTCGCAGCTGCAGGAGTTCGAAGAAAACTGTTAAAATTACACTCATGTAGAAATAGTAAGTATCTCACCCCTGGTGGTAACAGAAATGGATAAAATTTTAATAACCTATTTATTTGTTTAGGTATCTTACATTAAAAAAAAATTGGAGGAATCGAGTTATACAAAACGTTGCAGGAAATTTTTGCATATACACCCCTAGCTAAAATTAATTGGGATGGAAAAAAGGAAAGGAAGCAATACAAAACTTCAAGCTATTCAACTGTTTTATTTAGGGTAAGTGATTTAAATTCTTTAAGAATTAGAATTTAACTTTTTACAAATAAGATTCAAAATACTTTTTGTATTCATATACGTACGTATTTTTTATTCTTTTGGAAGTTTAAAAAATTGTTTTCAAATCTTTTTTTTACAGAAGCCCTGAAGGAGAACCATGCGTCATATCCTGTTTAGGCAGGATGCCTAACTTTTCCGCATCTGATTGCGACCCCCCCCCAATGCAACTCTGCAAATCGATACTCGATACTGGAATTAATTTGTAACCACCCACACCATCACCGCCACATGCATGTGCATGCAAGTACATGTACGTGTATGTGTGCTTTTTGTCAGCACTCATGCATATGCATGTCGTGGTTGATGTGTGGGTGCCTTTCCCCTCCAAAACGGAGGATTTTGCGGGTCAACGGTTGTGGCTTGCTATACAACCGGCCTCTTTGATTTCAACAGCCAACCAGCTCACATCTGCCGCCAGCGACCACGTTATTTTACTTGTACCTAATAAAGTTCACCCATTATAACGAGGAAAATCCTCCCGTGTTCTTCTTTATTTCCTATTGAGTGAATCATCCATTGAGCGAGATCGACCCTTGTGCGCCTACCCACTGCCGGTTTACGACGCACTCAGGCCGAACATTGGTCCTTCTCACCAGGAATTAGAACAGAGCGCCTATATACAGTCCACATCCACACAAAATCTTCTATATACACTTTGATGGTAAAATTCTTTTAAGAAGCTGAAATACACGTTTGGTGGTACACTTTGGTGTTAAAATTCTTTTGGTGACATTAAAATCATAGCTGATCGCACACACTTAAAACTTCCTCATAAAAAATTTATCCGGGAAAAAAGTATTATTTTCACATCAGCGTCAATCAACGAGCAATCGACAGCGAGCGGAAGCCACTGCAAGACATCAAGCCATCTTACCACATAAGCACCACTATACAAATCGCCATAAAAAGCCAGAGTAAGTGCAATATTTCTTGCCACAATTTTTTTGGTTGGTTTAAAAACAATAAATAAAAAGTGCGAAAAATCATTTAAAGTGCCATACGTGATTGTAGTTAACCGCGAAAAGTGTGAAAAAACTGTGTAGTGCCAAAAAAGAAAATAAGTGCAAACGCGTTGCATTAACGTCGGTTAAGATTCCTTGTGACTATCTGGTCTGTCCCCCACCAGCGGTAAGGCTCTCCAGACACAGCACAGGGAAGAGGTGCACATAACCTCACTTTCACAAAAATTTCACGCCATTTGACTGCGGCAAAATTTAATTTCTTTTGCGTCACTATTATTTTCACTAATTTCCTTAATCAATCTTGTTACACAGTTTCTTGTTCTTTGTTGCATAAGATCTATTTCACGGTTTCACACTTTTCGTCGAGTTTATATCAACGCGCGCACTTAATAAAATTGACGATTGAAGTGGCGAGTGGCCCCCTTTGCCTCACACAGCACACATTGGTGCTACTCCCCCTGCTCTCTGTCTGACAGCACAAATAATCTGCGAATTTATTTACACACACCGATACATAGATACATATATATACGTGCGGGTGGCAATAGGTTACACCATTACCTATCTTCACTTTTGAGAAAATATCAGACGAGTCGGCCAAATCTGAAATAAATAAATAAATAAAAGCGACTTTTCAAAGGATTGTTTCTTTTTTTGTTCAAAGAATTAGTTTGGTTTTAGTTGTAAAATGGAAACATTAATCCGGTCAGCTGAGTTAATCTCAGAGTTTGAACAGCAGTACAGCCCTATTCCAGAGGAAAGTCATAATAAGCACACTCTTGCGATACAGCAAGAAGAGTTGCGCTCCTTATGGAAGAAGGTTAAGTCTGTGTTTGACTCACTGATGGGATCAGAAGATGTCGACGCAAATGATGTGTTGGCCATCCGGAAAAAACAGATCTCTACCTATGCAATATATATGCGGTGCTTATCCACAATATCTGCCGAGGCAGAGAAATTTAAAAAAGTAGAGAATAGTGCTATCTCTGA
Organism: Eurosta solidaginis; assembly: GCA_029619165.1. Lineage (NCBI taxonomy): Eukaryota > Metazoa > Arthropoda > Insecta > Diptera > Tephritidae > Eurosta > Eurosta solidaginis. Next base: position 34,492 of record JARSSU010008885.1, on the reverse strand, counting down.
GCAAGCACCCCCAGCTGCACCTCGCGGGCATAAGATCCGCCTCCCTCCTTGCGACACGGAGATTTTCAAAGGTGACTATTTATCATGGCCAACCTTTCGCGACCTGTTTACTGCTATATACATAAATAATTCCGACCTACAGGGGGTGGAAAAACTATTCCATCTGAACAATAAGACACAGGGCGAGGCCAAAGATATTGTAAAAAAATGCCCTTTAACAAATGATGGGTTCGATATGGCCTGGAAAAACCTCTGCGAAAGATATGAAAACAAGCGTATATTAGTCAACACGCAATTGCAAATTCTTTTTACTTTTAAAGAAGGTAGAGAGTGAGTGTGGGAGCGCGTTAAAGAAATTACATAGCGATATAAACAATTGTCTATCGTCCCTCAAGTGTCACAAAATCGACACATCCAATTGGGATGCAATACTAACTTATTTGTGTTCGACAAAGTTACCGGAAAGTACCCTGGCTCTATGGGAACAAAGCATAGACCATAAAATGGACATATCTAAATGGGAAGATATGGACAAATTTCTATCAAATAGGTTTCAGACACTGGAAACAGTGTCTAGCTTCACTGGCACTAACGCCCAAAAGGGACAAAAGCCATCAAATACTCGGCATACAACCGAAACCCCCATAAAAAGACTTGGTGCCTTCCAAACGAAGGTATCAAAACCTACCTCAAAATCAACTTCCAGGGTTTTTTGCAAAATGTGCAAAGCTGAACACAGGTTACGGAATTGTCCCCGATTCTGTGATCTGACCCCAGTGGAGAGAATCAACTTCATCAAATCCACGGGGGGATGCCTGAACTGTTTATCCCCAGGACACACAGTGACGAGGTGCACCAGTTCGTACAACTGCGCCAAATGCCACTCTCGTCACCACACGCTCCTGCATGGGGATACAGTTCAGCAACCTATGAGGCGCAATCCATTCAAAGACGCGGATAATATCCCGTCGACGTCAGCACAAGCACAAAGAAGACAGGAATCGGGGCAACCAAATTCTTCTGCGAACCAGAATGTAAAATCCTGTCATGCTAATTCCAGCACAGGCGTGCTATTAGGAACTGCTCGCGTACACATTCATCATAATGGTACCGACTTCTCCGCGCGGGCATTAATTGATTCAGGGTCTGAATGCTCTTTCATGACAGAAAGACTAAAACGCAGAATCAATTTGCCGGCAAGGAAAATGCATGCCCAAGTTTCAGGCATTACCAACGCAGTATCTGCTCAAGTTAAAGAGGCATCCACCATCGAGCTACGTTCACCAGTGGACCCATGCTTTAGCTTGACTACTCCTGTTCTAATTTTAGCCAAACTAACTGGGAATCTGCCATCCTGCCATATCGAAACAATGACGATGCAGGCGTTCCCAGACTTAGTTTTGGCAGACAAGAGGTTCTACGTCAATGAAGATGTATACCTCATACTTGGTGGCGATATATATCCCCAAATTATACTAAGCGGTCTAAAAAAGAATGTACTTGATACACTTCTGGCCCAAGAGACAGTGTTCGGTTGGATACTAACCGGTCGTATTGAAGCACCGAATCCAACAAAGAACATAGTGTCGTTTTACAACGAAGTCGCGCTGGACAACCAACTAAAAGCTTTCTGGGAGTTAGAAAATTTGCCAAAAGGCAAAAGCATTAATGCAGAGGGCGCATATCGCGAACAGCTGTATAAAGAAACAACAAGAAGAAACGAAGATGGGAGGTATATAGTATCCCTCCCATTCAAGCAAGGCTACTCAGAAGAGCTGAGTTTAGGAGGATCCCTTAAGCGCGCATTCTCACAATATTACCGAAACGAGTCCCGGTTAATAAAAAATCCGGACTTAGGGAAAGAATATATTAGGGTACTCTCAGAATACGAGACTCTTGGACATATGGAAAAAATCAGCAGTGTCGTCGCAGCAGATGAAACAAATAATTACTTTCTGCCACACCACGCCGTTGTCAAAGCAGAAAGTATAACGACGAAAGTCCGAGTCGTTTTCAATGCCTCAAGCCCGACGGCTAATGGCACCAGTCTAAACGACATTATCCTACCTGGTCCAATACTACAAGCAGATCTCCCAATTCTTATTCTGCGTTGGAGACTCTATCGATATGTCTTCAATAGCGATATAGAAAAAATGTATAGGCAAATTTGGATGGATGCCAACCATACCAAATTTCAGAGGATTGTTTTCCGAAAAGACATTAGTGAACCAATAGGCCTCTACGAGTTAAAGACTGTGACGTTCGGAGTTAACTGCGCTCCATACCTGGCCATCAGAACGCTTCTACAGCTAGCGGACGATGTGGAAAATTCCCATCCAACAGCATCGAGCATCCTGCGAGAATGCATGTATGTAGACGACGCATTAGCGGGAGGACTCACCATCGCATCGACCATTAAGGCAAGGGATGAAATACGACAGGCACTACAGTCAGCTGGTTTTCGACTTCGGAAATGGACATCAAACTCGGAGGCAGTTCTAAAAGACATCCCGAAAACTGATCGACTAAGCGAAGACTTTCTGGCGTTCGAAGACACCAGCACCGTGAAGGCATTGGGCATAAGATGGAATGCGCACTCCGATCTCTTTTATTTTAAAGCAGGACCACTGGAGGATCCAGAAAAACTAACTAAGCGAGATATATTGTCAGCCATCGCCAAGCTGTTCGACCCATTAGGGTGGCTCGCCCCAATGGTCATAGTGGCGAAAATATTAATGCAGAATATTTGGTTAGAAGGCACCGGATGGGATGAGCCTGTCTCACCAAATACATTAGAACGGTGGAAAACCTTCACCCAACACTATGGAGAAATAGATAACATACGGATACCGCGGTGGGTAAATTTTTCCCCGGAAGGCGAAATAGAAATCCACGGTTTCTGTGACGCTTCCGAGAAAGCAGCGAGCGATATATATGCGCGTAAAAAGAGACGATCAGGTTTTCATACACTTACTCTTAGCAAAAACCAGAGTAGCTCCAGTGAAAACCATCTCGCTACCACGTTTAGAACTCTGCGGCGCCGTGCTTCTCGCAGAAATGATGGAATCAATATTCCGAAATATTCATTTGGGACCAGTAAAAGTTCACCTCTGGACGGATTCAACCATCGTACTCGCATGGATACGCAAGCCGCCCTGTACTTGGTCAACCTTCGTCGCACATCGAATCACCAAGATCCTCGATATGGTCGGTAATAAGGACTGGCTTCACGTTGACTCGGAATCTAACCCAGCGGACTTAGGAAGCAGAGGACTACTAGCGTCAGATTTGGTCAACAATTCGTTGTGGTGGCAGGGACCTTCTTGGCTGCAAGAAGACAATTCCCACTGGCCAGCACAAGACACCGAATACAACACGTCAATTGAGGAAAAGCGGATAAAGGTTCATGCAGCGTCAGTAAACAACAACCCTAACATCCTTGATAGGTTCTCCGACCTTTCAAGGGCGCTGCGGGTTGTATCTTACATTTTCGATTTGCCCGCAGAACACATCCCAAAACTAGAGTTTCCTTCAATAGGCAGTCTCATACAATCGCACCTGATGAAATCGAAACTACGTCACAACGATTGATAGCTATATGCCAAAGGAAATATTATCAAGCAGAGTATGCCAACTTGAAGTCAGGGAAACCAATTCATGGGAAGAGTGAAATTTTACCCTTAAACCCATTTATCGATTCTGATGGTATAATCAGAACTGGTGGTAGGATTAACGCATCCAAAGATATGCCCTACAACGAACGACACCCAATTATCCTGCCGTACACTTGTAGGCTATCCAGACTCCTAGTTGAGTTTATACATAAGATCTCCCTCCATGGAGAAAACCAGCTGATGCTGCGCTTTATTCGCACTCAGTACTGGATACCGCGTGTTAAAACCATGATTAGGTCTGTCATCCACAAATGTAAAGTGTGTACTATTTACAAGAAGCGGGCACAAACTCAACTCATGGGCATCCTTCCCAAGGAGCGCACCACTTTTGCCAGGGCCTTCACAAATACAGGGGTAGATTTCGCCGGACCTTTTGACATAAAGTCCTACCGAGGGAGAGGGTGTCGGACCTCAAAGGGATATGTATGTTTGTTCGTCTGCTTTTCAACGAAAGCTATTCATCTTGAAGCGACAAACGACCTTAGTACCGGGTCCTTCTTGGCTGCCTTTTCCAGATTTGTATCCAGACGAGGATGCCCAAAAAACGTCTACTCCGACAACGGTACAAACTTTGTCGGAGCTTCACGATCCTTACGATCGGAGTTCAAGGCATTTCTTCGGGAAGCGAGGGACGATACCATGAATAAATATAGCCACCAAACTCTCGCATGGCATTTCATACCCCCAGGTGCTCCTCACATGGGAGGCTTGTGGGAGGCAGGGGTAAAAAGTTTTAAAACCCATTATAAAAAAATCGCGTCCGACCATAAATATACCTTCGAGGAGTTTACGACCCTGTTATGCCGAATAGAGGCATGTCTTAACTCTAGACCACTGAGTCCCTCATCAAATGAACCTTCCGACCTGGAGCCGCTTACTCCAGGCCATTTTCTCGTGGGTGGGCATCTGTTAGCTCCACCCGAACTCGACTGTGACGAGAATCCTGCCTCAATAGTCAACAGATGGCAAAAAATGAAGGCCTTGCATCATACTTTCTGCCAAAGATGGAAATCGGAATATCTCACCGAGATCCAGAAACGATATAAGTGGAAACATCCACAATCCAATTTAAAATCCGGAGACCTGGTCGTTATCAAGGAGGATAACCTCCAACCTAACGAGTGGAGAATGGGGAGGATCGTCAACATACACCCAGGCTCTGACAACCGTGTGCGTGTTGTTGACGTCCAGACAACCAAGGGACAAATAACTAGACCAATTTCGAAATTGGTACTCCTTCCGTCCCACGACAAGGAGGAGGAAATGTAAGGGGCAAAATTCCGCCTCACAAAACCCCAGAAAACCACAACACTATTTCCCCCGACTACCTACAATTAGAGGCCCACGGTTAGTGATAGCATCGAAAGCATATTAAGGAACCCACGTCTTCGTGTCTCTCTATCCCTAAGCTTGTGTTTCTCCCGAGCCATATATTATCATCAACCCCCCGGTCTCGTGAGGGTGCGAGTCTACCGGAGGGGAAACCTAAGGCGTACTACGCGATGGCAATGGGGAAAGGGAGCGCGGGACATAAAGACGCGTTCAACCACGCGCCGTGATGCCCCGCTATCCCTAAGCTTGCGTCGCTCCCGAGGCCCTAATTATAATCAACCACCCCGGTCTCGTGATGGTGCGAGTCTACCGGAGGGCGATCCTACATCTTATTTTTCTTTTTTTCTCACCCCCGGTCTCGTACCGAGTCTGCCGGAGGGGGAATCCTACACCTAGCTACTTGTGGGCAATGGGGAAAGGGAGCTAGAGACACGAGGACGCATGGGAGCTTACCAAAAGCTCGCAAAACAAAAAGCAAAACTGAGGCTTCATAATAATACTAACCGGGGGCCCCTTGCAAAAAACCACCCCAAATTCACTCGCTCACCCAGAGCGAGGACACCAGAAAACACCCAAATTCACTCACTCCCCAGAGCGAGGACACCAGAAAATACACTCACTCCCCGGGGACGAGCCAGAGCGAGGACACCAGAAAACACCCAAATTCACTCACTCCCCAGAGCGAGGAGGTCAACAGGAATTTGTCAAAATTTCCCGATTCAAGATTTGTCGCAAAACCGCCCCAGATTAGAGTTAGATTGAAGAGCGCTTCATCTCGGAATGTTTTTTTTCATTAACCCGTTCTTACGACCAAATGCATTGCACTCATGCTCATTATGGGAGGTTTGGCGACAGGTTTGAGATCGTGCATTTTGAATAAAATTCTAACGTATAGCATTCTTCAAACAAGTTCTGGAAGAATGACCAACCCGACATGACTTTTATCAATTTATGAAAGATTTAGCAGAAAATGAAGTATTGGCATTTACAAAAAATTCCTCGTTCAACGTCAAAACCCTCGACTAGTCAATGATTCGCGTAAAGCAAAAAGAATACATATCGTTGGTAACTAGTGGGGATACCATAACGAAATGCACTCATTGAGCATATTAAATGATTGTGCTGAACCTTCGTCTCTATTTAAGAATTTGGGGAAAAGGTTATATTTGAAAATTAACGGTTCACCTGGAACCCTCCCATGAAGACTTAAACGGACCTCCTTGTTTTGCAGGATCGCACAAAAGTTGGACTCTTCTGCCCAAGGTAAGGCCGGAATTTAGAGTTCTAAGGCAATAAGCCAATTTCCTTTATTTTTTGTCAGTTTATTGCGGCTGGTGCGTAGAGTATCGCCCTATCACAAAATATTTTTCAAAAAAATTCCCATTGAAGGAGTAGCAGCCTTGTCCGTCCTGATGTCACGTTGTTTAAATTTTTCGCAAATTATTAAATAAATTATAAAATTAAAAAAAATTGCTTGAAATAAATGTTCATACATTTAAAAGCAATACGGGCAATCCCCGATTAATTCACACTAAGAGACAAAATTTGGTTGATTCGTTGTAGTTCTGTACATAGAACAAAAACCGCAATAACAAACCACGTTTCTATGAAACCGCCTTATAAACTGCATAACTTAAACACATAAATACATACGAATTGTGTGATGGGTTTAGAAAATATATGCGCACAAAGGCAATGGGGAAAAACTTTACAACAACTAAGACATGACGTAGCTGAATGCGTTTACAACCATTGCAACTATCGTAGGGGTGCGGGTTCGACTCCCACTCCCGGGAGAAAAGGCTTTGAAGAGATTTACAAGGTGTAATCGAAACAGCTGTCCAAAGACATCCTATTTCAGAATTGGGTTGGAGGAACGCCGTGCCTCGGAATGCTTTCATTAACGCCTCTTACGCCAATATGCATTGAACTTATGCTGAGATAGGAAGTGTTCGAAGCAAATTTTGAGATAGTGTATTTTTGTACAAAATTCTAACGCACGGCGTTCTTCAAACAATTTCTGAAAGACTGACAAAACCAACATGACTTTATCAATTAACGAAATGTTTGGTAGAAAATGAATGCTTTCCTCAAAAACTTTTGCACTTTCAAATTTATAAGCGGCAACCACTACACACTAATATTTACTCACCGTCATATTGTTCCAAAGTCCCCTCGAGACTTGGAGGGCGCCTGGCGTTTTGCTGGTGATTCTGTTGCCAGTTAACATGTCAACCTTAAGTGCACCCAATGAGCACCATTCAACTGCTTTTCATGACCATTGCCTGTTAGAATTTCTGGAGCCATGTATCACAGTACCTACAACCAGACCCAGTTGATATCAATATCTGTTGGTACATACTTAAATACTCAAAAGACATATGTTTACTTATATGTATATCGTTGCATACGAAAATATATGCGTTAAAAAAAACGATTTGTTGCTCTATCGAGCGCCTTAACGTATATCATATTGGCATTAACAGTGCATGCATAATTTGACGGTAGTGTTTTGCTACTTCTTAGGGACCTAGTATATTTAAGAGCTTATTAATTTCAAACTCACCCGGTAAATCAAGACAACCCCATCCATTGTGCACAACTGCACCAGGAAAATCATGCGTTTTTTCTTCATAACGAAATACACGGTTGTCCCAATCGCACCACTATTTCGCCACTTCCCAACTGATGACATGTATAACCTGAATCCCAATGATAATTAACGTAATCACCATTTAGTAGTGCATTACGAGTACGGCTCACACCGTAAACAACAATGGCGCTCATATCAGTACGTGCCACATTTGATGTTGGCACTACAATGCCGTTAATAACTTTTTGTATTGCAGCAGTATACATAGCTTCCAAGCCAACCACATGAAATACCTTATTAACCGTATTATGCGTGCCCACAAGTTTATATAACGTACTGGACGCGCTGTAAAATACAAAAAAATTGCCACGAACGACAGTAATACTGGGTATAATCAATCACACGATCCCAATTCATAGAATTGGCTGAAATTTCTATAAAGTAGGAGTATGAACGACTACCACGATCCCAAAGCAACAGCTTCTTTAATGTATCCTCATCAGTTTCCGATCGTGTTAAACTGCACGAACGTTTGATTTGTATTACGCAGAATAAATGTAATTAATAACCTTTGAAACATTTCTATGTTAATACCTAATATTTCCATTTCTTTTGTTGATTAGCGCAATGGTCCATAGAACTGGACTAGCGGGGGCTACTAATGTGAAAAACGCAATACAGACCTTTGTCAGAACGCAATGGTTGTTCGAAACGGCGACTAAATTGTGCGGCCATTGTAGCGCTATCCATCTGCCGAGGAGCTAAGTGTACTGATGTCCGGTGTGGCAGCTGGAGTTCAGTTAGTTAGCTTTTTGATTTTATTTTTAGACAGTCAACTTCCTATAGCCAAAACTAACCTAGCGATGGAGTTCAAATAGTGTTTCATTATTGTAACCCGTCCTCCGCGGCTGGTCGTCAAAATGCCATATTTGCGCAGGCCGATGCAAGCATCTTATACTCCGGAGCCAACTGAACACACTGTACGGGTCCGGGATGACCTCCGGTCAAGACGCATACCTCACAGCCTGTGTCAGCACCCCACATGACACCAGCCAGCTTTTCAACTGCTGCGGGAAAATGTTTTGGAAAGTCCAAAAGTGAACCGAAAAACTCGAAGGAATTCGCGCACGAAAGTACACATTCACAACCGCAAATTATGTCTCACCCCATGCGAATCGTATACGCGGACCATTGGCTTCGAGACACGTATGCGCAAGGCAAACCCGCTGGCACATTGAGTACACCCATGTCTAATACATATGCTAGAGCAGATACGAACCCACTCCCTTTGAGCGAATCACACAACAATAAGCAAACAAATAAAACATACCAGCCGCCTACAGAAATAAGGGTTAACCATTGCCGCAGCTTAAATATGGCCCACGTTTGGCCGAGACTTCGACTAAACCTCAAAACACGATTTGCATGATTAGTGGCATTAAATCTAAGCTCCGACCTCGGTCGGGCGTTCGCGACGGTACACGACAGAATCAGGACTAAACCTGGCTTCAATAGGAATGCCCTAGTGGTTGGGATAACCAGCGAATGTTTGTAAAGGAGCACCATGAAATGCATCCACCAGTAGTAAAATATTATTGGCTCGGCCAAAGCAAATTCATCCCCTAATCGTAAAGTTTCATACAAGGATCCGGAGAGACAAGTATCCTCGACAGGCGAAATGCATAGGGATATTACTTTTAGATATGCCCAGGGGAGCATCATAAGTACTTATTAGCGTGAAGACTTAAATACCGCATGGTATCATCGACTTTGGTTGAGCTATGAATTGCAGTATTGCTGGCATTGGTGCATCGTATTAAATCAATGGAATACTTCTTTGAACTAACCGTTCGGACTGTGTCCCTTTCTCGCAATCGTAAATATCAATTGGATCATCCTCGCCGCATGAAATCAAATTGGCTCCATTCGGAGAAAAGTTACTCGCATTGATTTCATCGGTATTTTCACGAAAAACTTTCGCCACCTTAAAACCTTTTACAACCGAGGCAATAAGTTTCATTTTCGTTTTGGTTTATTAATTAATCTCTTGCAGTCAAACCAAAAACTACAATTAATGTCAATCAGGTCCGTTCGTTAGCTGAAAAGAAATAAAAGGGAAAATTATAAAAGCTATACAATCGCTGCAAAAACCGACTTACCCAGAACATACTTTCTTTGTATGAAATTCATTCAAAATTGTCTCTACACTCATTTCCATGATACAAAAAATGGAGGTAGTTCCATTTAGTGTGACATTAGCCACTTGACTTTTGCGGGGACAATGACAATATCACCAAAAACAAGCTACCAGATGGAAAAATGTTACGAATTTTTCTAATTTTGATGAATTTCATATTAGCGAATACGGCTAAATTACTTTCACAGCTATTTTAAATAAAAAAGAGATAAAATAAGCCCCATGCCTTGGAAATATTTTAATACGAAATATTAGCCTAGAAAAGAAGGTTTTTAATAAGTTTTTCGAGCTCCCGAAAATCGTTTATGATGGAAGACACATGGATCGAAGTATGCAAGGCAAGGGAATAGAGCCTTCTTTAGTGTCCGTTCTTTTGCTCAGAATATTTTGACAAAACATACACGTTTGTCAATTGCTTGCTCAAAGGAGGTCCTTATAAACCGACACCGCAATTCCTTGATAAATTGGCTACAAGTCCACATTTTTTATTTTTTATTTATTGTATAATTCAAGTGTTGTTGCGCTTTATGAGGGAATTGTCAAACCACTTTTTTGGCGACAACATTACCCTGTAGCTCTGCAGGTTAGCCAATAGTTATGAGAGTGTTTTTGCCAGTTGTACCAGGGGTAACCTTGGGGCAGCCCCGCCTATACACATTCTGTGCCCTTTTAGCATTGGCATAGATGTGCAGACTTTGGAGGGCATGATAATAGGGCCATGCTAAAACAACAGGATTTTTGTGTATTCTTTTTTCTATTTAGGGGTCAAGCTGCCATAAAGATATGAGTCATTAGCCACTATTTTCAATAAAATTGCATGTTTTACTTTATTCTCAATCGATATATATACAGATAATTCGAGCTAAAGCATATTATTATTGTCTCAGATGACCATTGCGTTTTCATCCTAAAGGAAATTTCCGTCTCGAAAACCCACAATTTCGCCTTAAACAGTAACGGTATGGCAACGCTTCTGACAAAACAACAATCATTATGAAACTTCAAAAGTCCCCAAATACGTCAAAAAATTTTGAGTGGAACTACCTTCTTTTTTGTATCATGCTCATTTCTATGAATGAAGGACATTTTGAATGAACGAATTAAGGTTGCCACTCGATGACATTTGCTTTTGTCTTTTCTTACGCCGTAAACACATTGCGCGCGACCCCCTGGGATCACAAATCGGATCCGCGGGATCCAAAAAGAAAAAAAACGTAACTCACTTTCCATAGTGAAGCCTTCTTCTAAACTCCAACGTAGCTTAAGACGGTCTCCTAAACTACGAAGAAATAACTTTCGAAGGAGACCTTTCAAGTTATTAGCCTAAACTTAACCGCGGAAAAGCTGGTTGGAGATTATGACACAATTTTCAAGACTATTCACAATAACTAAAGGAAAGTTCAGAAACCTTTATGAAATAATAAATCAACCACATGAACTTTAGAGAAAACCCACAAGCAAAATTAAACATTTCAGAATTCAGGTCGCGTCAGAACTCACACAGGAATTTCCTCAGACAATTTCGCGACATGACCATTAGGTATCGTTACGCTGCCAAATTGGCAGCACCGCACAGCTGTCTCACTCCAGTGAATTGACAAGTTATCAGCTGACAGCTCTACCAATTGCTACACTCGATAGTATAGGCTATTCCCGCCAGGGTTGTGTTGAAATCAACAAACACCCCACAATTTGGGTTTCTCACACAACATGGCCCAAATCAACACAAAGAATGTTCCACGGCAGCGAATAAGGGCTTTTTTACATCCATCGCACATCATATAAGCATGCCGTTGGGGGATTTTCATATCAGCACATGCAGTTGGTAGATTCTGGATTTTGTTATGATTTTCGCTATTCATCACGAGCTTTCGCACACAAAATGTGAGCTGAACAAATAATCGAAGGGCAATACAAAAATAGCTCATTCGACAAGTTTTTCACCTCGTCCAAAACAAAGATTTTTTATTTTTTTTTCTTTATATGGTATAAAATTTTGCTGACCAAACATTTTTTTTTGTGGCGGGCAGGAAAGTTGTTGGTTTTCAGCACCAACAACACAAATAACAACGACTCGCAAGATCCCACATTATACACTCTCTACCCGGTTCGGTACCAAAATGTGAGTACCAAGCAACTTGTTGTTTTCAACGACAAACATCACAAACTGTCAGAATAAAGGCTTCGGTACAAAAACAACCCAGTCCCGAAATTAAAAGGTCCCGAAATGAGATAAAGTCAATTTTTTCTACGGCACTAGTGCAACGACCAAATACATAAGGTATATACATATACAAATATTCACTCTACGAACTCACCACACTAGTTATCAGCTGACCAATGAACACACGACAGGGTTGCACGTAGCATCTAGCATAAAGGTACAGGCAGATAGAACCCGTCGTGAAGAGCACTTGATCTACTTATTTTAATATACCTTTTTTATAAAATAACAGTGTATCTTTACAAATCGCAACTCCGTTGCGTGGAAAAGAAAAATTTCGCTTCCAGGCACCGTCAAACATTGATAAATGTGAGTCTATCCACCCAATCATAAAATATCTACTAACTAAATACGCAATATTTTTGCGCGGGTGGCTTGGAATCACGTCCGCTCCAACCTCCCACACACCGCAATCTTGCTGGTTATGTTGAAATATATAAGCTGCTCGAAATCACAGCACTAACTACTTTGCAAAAACGCTCTCGTCACTCCACGTCATTTGACTAGTCATTTTACGGTGACAGGTTATATTCGTAGTCACATTTGCATGGGCGTGGGTAGGTTTGTGACCAGGTGTTTTGTAGGGTAATAATATAATACACAACTGACAAAATACATGCGCTGCAGCGAAAACGCGCATCACCCAACCAACCTCACGGCCACTCGCCCTGGCACATCCATAAAGGCCACAGTCGCCCCTAGAGCGACACGATACAATAGACGCTGGAACGGAGACCTCGGCCTCATCGTCCAGCCCAGAATAAACCCAAACAAAAATAATGCGAGTCTGGAACGGAGACCTCGGCCTCTTCGTCCAACCAACACGAAAAAAAAACGCAAATCTGGAATGGAGACCTCGGCCTCTCCATCCGAAACGACAAAACCAAAGAATAACAAAAATGGTGCCACTCTGGAACGGAGACCTCGGCCTCTTCGTCCAGACTACTGGCCATCGACTATAGATATATTACGTTCTGAATTTCAATATTTAAGAATTATGTATAATTCAATGGCAAGAAATATTCACTTCACTGTTCATAACCGCTAATTCTTTCATCTTAGCTCAGGTGGCATGCTAAGCAAGTCTGAAAGGATTCCCGGCCATTTTGCGTCGCAAACGAACTCTCATTTAGATTAAGTTTAGCGTGTAAGTCTTATATTAATTTTTTCTCGTTTCAGCGGAGGTCATTGGCGGAAAAACGATGTTGCGTATCGCAAGGGGGGCCGGCATGTTTAGGCAGGATGCCTAACTTTTCCGCATCTGATTGCGACCCCCCCAATGCAACTCTGCAAATCGATACTAGATACTGGAATTAATTTGTAACCACCCACACCATCACCGCCACATGCATGTGCATGCAGTACATGTACGTGTATGTGTGCTTTTTGTCAGCACTCATGCATATGCATGTCGTGGTTGATGTGTGGGTGCCTTTCCCCTCCAAAACGGAGGATTTTGCGGGTCAACGGTTGTGGCTTGCTATACAACCGGCCTCTTTGATTTCAACAGCCAACCAGCTCACATCTGCCGCCAGCGATCTCCACTGTGTTCAAACATATTCAGGTAATATTATACCCACGTTATTTTACTTGTACCTAATAAAGTTCACCCATTATAACGAGGAAAATCCTCCCGTGTTCTTCTTTATTTCCTATTGAGTGAATCATCCATTGAGCGAGATCGACCCTTGTGCGCCTACCCACTGCCGGTTTACGACGCACTCAGGCCGAACATATCCCAAATTCGAGAAAAAAATTAAAAAAGCCTTCCATAAAGCAAAGGCAGCCTCATACCGTACAAAATACAATGAAAAATTGAAAGTTTAATCTCTTAAACAATGAATCTTTTAAAACAATGAAATTACTTTTTTTACTGTTATTTGTTAATACTAGACTTGGTCAAAGAAATTATTAATCTTATTACTTGTACTTGTATAAACAAAATCTGAGATTCAAAAGTTCTTCCAGCCATGGAACGCCCCATTGTTTTATACTTTTTCGTGAATATGTAATCTTATGAAAATTATATTTTTTTAATAATAAAATAAATTAAAAAAACCATTTTTGGACTTATATGTAAAAAAACGTAGGAGTCTTTATTAAGAATACTCTGTTTCCAATACTCCATGGAGCTTCCTTATAGTAAAGGCAACCTCTCTGCCGAATTTTGTTACGATAAGTTTAACGATTTTTGATTTATGATTAATAATATTTGTAAAATTGATTTTATCACAAGTGGGCGGTGCCACGCCTATTTAAAATTTTTTTTAAAATTGTTATCAAGAGTCTCAATATCAGTCCACGTGTCAAATTTCAATATTCTAGGTGTATTATTTACTAAATAATCAGGTTTTTGTGTTTTCCAAAATTTTATATATATAAAAAGTGGGCGTGGTTATCATTCTATTTCGCTCATTTTTAATACCAATCTATTCTGGGTGCAGATAAGCTCGTGTACCAAATTTGGTGAAGATACCTCAATATTTACTCAAGTTATCGTGTTAACGGACAGACGGACGGACATGGCTCAATCAAATTTTTTTTTCGATACTGATGATTTTGATATATGGAAGTCTATATCTACCTCGATTCCTTTATACCTGTACAACCAACCGTTGCCCAATCATAGTTAATATACTCTGTGTGCACTCTGAGTATAATTAACAAAGGGAATAACGAAACTTGTTTACTTTTGATCGTCAAAAACTGAAAACAACTTTTCAGTCACATTTTCGAATCGAGGGAGATAAAAAATTCATAATCATTTTTCCATCAACTTTTTTAAACTTTTCAGATTATTTTTGTTGACTAAATAACATAACAGCGGGTATGATATTTCAATATTAAAAAAATGCTGTCTGGGTATTTTATTGTATATGCGCAAAGAGGCGTTATACCTATCTCGTACGTGCTTTTATCATGCCAAAATCTGTTTAAAAAAAACAAGTAAGGAAGTCTAAGTTCGGGTGAAACCGAACATTACATAACCAGATGTACACTTGAAATTCTGTTGTTGTTTGTTTTGTGTGCTTAATAGTGTTACAAGGCTGCGCAATAAGCCATATGCATATGGTTCTATTCTGAACTAATTTTCGTTTAAAAGAAGCAAAAAGGATACAGAGGCTAACACCAATGACATTGAGCGGGTAATAATGCAGCTTTCCTTCAGATAGGGGGATTTCCCTACTGTTTATTTTAAAATAAATATATAACAGAACAATACAATTGATTTTAAAGAGAGAATTAATAACAAATTTATATGCGACGATGAAAAATTGGTTTCTTTCGATGTGGTCTCGCTGTTTCCGAGTATCCCAACACAGTTAGCACTCGAAATAATACAAAGTAAATGGCTGCTGATAAAAAACTACACGAAAATACCAAAACAAACATTTATGGAAATTGTAACATTCTGTATTGAAGAGAACCGTTATTTCAAGTTCAACGACCAGGTATACACACAACTAAAGGGAATGCCTATGGGATCCCCGTTGTCCCCAGTGATTGCGGACATAATAATGGAAGAAATTTTAACCACTGTAACGTAGCAAAATGCTACGTCACAATAACCTACTCACAGCCCTAACATTAAATATATACATACCCTAACACTAAATATATACATACCCTATGTTCGCCTTGCACAGCGAACAACCAACCGCACATAATATGCCAATTAAATATACATACCCTACGATCGCCTTGCACAGCGAACAACCACCCGCACATAGTATGCCAAGTACCAACAGTGAACAACCAAACATACTCAGCACGCGTGGTACTGACTATCTGGCGTGCATTTTTCATTCGCTATCATAACGAGGATTTATTGATGAGCTGAATTCTTAACCATTTTATTCGCTACCAAGTATGAAATGGCAAACGCCATCACTCACTGCATACTTCACCTAGGTAAGTAAGGCTGAGGCCAACTTACAATGGTAGGTATCAAAGGGGTCCCAAGGTGAACGGGGAAGACTCTCAGCGAACCCATCGGGCTCATGGATCTCCTCCACCTATGGGAAACCAACCTTTGAACAACGTCCCACGGGGTAGGAGGGGATACGCTCCCCTTCTACCTTGAAGGCCGGATGGGCACGGGTAGTTCGCCCCAAGGCGCGTCCAGGACCAGTCCTGGGCTCCACTTGAGGGACATGCCAGGCCCAATACATATCAATACGGGTGGCATTTGTCGCGGACAGTTCACCCAGGGTTGCCGAGGATCATCTCGCTCCCTTGCTCCCTGGGTGAAGTGCCGAGCAATATGCAACGGTGGACCTTACTACACCACTCATGGTCGCTAGGACTCTTGTCCGAGGCTCTCTGAGAGGAGTAATGGGTCTACCCAGCAACAAATGGGGATGGCATGAGGCGCGCACAGTTCACTCATGTTGGCCGAGGAGCATCTCCCTCCCCCTCCTCCTGATTGGGGTGCCGAGCCGAATGCAATGGTGGACTTCACTACACCGCTCATGGTCGCTAGGATTCTTGTCCGAGGCTCCCTGAGAGGAGTACTGAATCTACCCAGCACCTATGTATACACATACATCTATGTGTTGGGTATTACTAATAGATATACTTCATCTAGGTCAACTGCGCCCTTCTTGCCCGCCGCCGTCAATCATTAGCCGTAGGAGCACCACCGTAATCCGCCTGAACCTATCCGAGTAAGCTTTCTCTGGGGGTAAGATACTATTTGAAGATCATCACCACCGTTCTCTGAGAACCGCCCCCCGTACCGTCATTTTCGAGACCCGCTTCCGTCGCTCCTGCGCTATCATCAGTGGCATCTCCCTCTCTATCTCTCTGGGATCAAAGGCTGCCGGCATCGAAAGGCAAAAGCCGCATCGTGTGTGTGGGCGTGTTCGGAACAAAACAACAACTACTTGTGTTATTAATTGGAAAATGTTAGTGGGACCTTCGCCTAACCCTGGAGCGGCTGAGCTTACCTCAGCCTTCGACAAAACCCACCTCACACCACCACAATAAAAAAACTATCACAGCCACCGAGATTGCTAACAAAGTACGCTGATGATCTGTTCGCGATTGTCCCCGAAAAAGAAGTACATAACACACTCAACGCTCTCAACACTTTTCATAAAAACATTAAATTTACATTAGAAGTAGAGGAAGATAGAAAACTAACGTATCTAGACTCCATTGTGATAAAAGAGGAAATCAACTAAAGTTATCGTGGTATAAGAAGCAAATATTTTCAGGACGAATCATTAACTTCCACTCAAAACACCCGAAGTCAATGATAATGAATACAGCAGTGTGCTGTATACAACGGATGCTGCGTATATCGGACGACACGTACCACAACGAGGTAATAAGAGAAGCGGAAAATATATTGAAGAGCAATGATTTCCCGAACAACATTATTAAAACATTAATTAAAAATGCAAAATCTAACAAAGGAAAACAAAAATCCGAAAAACCTACCATTTTTAGATCCGTAACATATATACCGCGGTTATCAGAACGACTCGCAAAGTCTGATTGCTATGACGGAGAAAAAGTTAAAATTGCACATAAACCTAACAACACATTAAGGTGTTTCTTTAACAAAACAAAAGCAAAGATACCCGAAACCGTAAAAAGTAATGTCATATATAAAATCACATGCGGCGGCAAAAACAACGAACCATGTAACAGCGTTTACGTAGGAACAACAAAATCAAAATTAAAAACCACATTGTCGCAACACAAATCAGATTTAAAATATTGCCAACAGTTTAATAATCAAAAAACAGCACTAATGTCTCACTGTGCAGCTAGCGGCCATATACCGAGCTTCGGGAGCGCGAGCATTCTCCAACAAGAGCAACACTACAATAAGCGCTTTACATTGGAAATGCTTCATATCGTAAACACTCCGCAACACATTAGACTGAACTATAAAACTGACATTGACCATTCCGCTCACAACTATAAATATTTACTAACAAACAAACGACCAGTACCAAACTCCACACGTCACGGCGGAAGGACGTGTAAAATAATGTATCTGATATTTTTAATCAATTTTATTGTAAAGTTTTTGTTTTTTTTATTAATAAAAATTTTTTTTTACGTTTGTAGTTCCCTGAGGACGGTTACCGTAGTGTAACCGAAATATATCGGAAGAAAAAAAACCTATGTTGTTTCATTTATTAAAAAGACCTTGAGCCAGCAGAAACGCCAAATATTTACAAGAACACAGGTCGCAAAAAATCCAATAGTATTATAATACATATATTAATTTTGTAAAAATTTCTTATCCACCATCACAAATCACTTTATACATCTGTATACATATTTGGATAGATTCGCACGTACATATGCCGATTCATTTTGGTTTCATTAATCACACACAAAACACGACACACACAACTCCTTTTTACCATTTTTATTGAACTTATATGTTAGGATTTTAAACTTCACTTAACACTTTTAATAATTTTTCACACTTTTCTTCACACTTTCCACAACTTTTTTACACATATTTTTACAAATTATTTGTTTACATTTCCACCTATTTTCCTTTTGAGTACAAACAACACACACTTTTTACAATGTCGTTTTCACTGACGTTTCACATTTGCACTTATTTACGATTTGAGCTCAAACACACAACTTATTTTTTGACCATTTCTCACATTTATGGCATTATTTTGTATAATTTCACTTCACTTCACTCATTTTATTAATTCTTGCACAATTTAATTAACTTTTTACACAATTTTTATGACTTTTTTAACATTTTACACACAATATTTACGTATTCTTATTTATTCACTTTGCTTCTATCCTCTTTGTTTTTTTACATTTTCATTTACACTGACATTTCACATTCTTACTCAATTTATGCTTTAAGCTCAAACACAATACTTTTTGCACGATTTCTTAATTTTAAGCCAATATTTCACTTGACTTCAATTTTATATGTTTTTAAACAATTACATTAACTTTTTACACTATTTTAGCACAAAAACACAATATTTACTTTTCACTTACTGATTTTAATCTTCACTGCATTTTACCAAATCTTCGCGGACAGGCACAAAGAGGAATGGCCGAGCCCATGAATTGGTACATTGGCAAATTTCATACAAAACGCAGTCGGTTTTCTCAAATGGCGATATGACGCCTCTTATAATCTACTCTCTTTGGTACAGCTCATTATTAAATCTTCTTCGGTACTCGCCATCGCCAACGCGTAGAGGTCCATAAATCTTTCGAAGAACTTTTCTCTCGAACACTTCCAAAGCCGCTTCATCTGCTCTTGTCATGATGGTCTATGCTTCTGCTCCATATAGCAGGACGGGTACGATAAGTGACTTGTAGAGTATGATTTTCGTTCGCCGAGAGAGGACTTTGCTTTTCAATTGCCTACCTAGTCCAAAGTAGCATTTATTGGCAATATTGATTCTTCGCTGGATTTCAGTGCTGATGTTGTTGCTAGTGTTGATGCTGGTTCCCAAATAAACGAAGTCTTTTACTATTTCGAAATTATGGCTGCCAACAGTAGCGTGGTTGCCAAGGCGCGTATGCGCTGACTCTTTGCTCGATGACAGCAGATACTTCGTTTTGTCCTCATTCACCATCAAACCCATCTTTACCGCTTCTTTTTCCAGTTTGTAGTAAGCCGAACTTACAGCGCGGGTGTTTAGGCTGATGATATCAACAGAAATTTACCAGAAAGATAAAGGTGGTTCCACATTGCATTCGAATAGATGGTTGATGTCATGTGGGGACACGTTACAAGCGGGATATACATTGATTGTGTATAGGTAAAAGTTTAACCATAACAATATCCACATTGAAGTTGAACTAGAGGACGCGCGTCTCCCTGGAGAGGTTGCTTTCCTCAACTGCGAGTTTACAGTATTCCTTTTCAAGAACTGGGCATATATAAATGTTTCTGAGGCCCTTTTCATGCCCCATTTCTTCGCTTAACTTAATTCTAAAATGCCATTATTCTTCAAGATGCTTACGGAGATGATTTCCTAAGTTCCTGGGAGGCGCGGCCTATTTAATAAAATGTCTGATAGGATCCCCAGGTTTCCGTATTCAACAGAAACTGTTTGTTCAGCATTTCATTTCCCTCCTTTATGGTGAGTTTTCCGCCTGACTGTGCAGATGATGTTCTGGAGACATACGAAAAGTTTTACCGTAAAGCGTTTTTAAACTTATTTAGTATATACTATAAACTTTGAGAGGGTAAACCTAATATTATATGTATTTCGGTTAAAATTTTAGTACAGAAATTGGAAAAATGGAAATTTTCTGGACAAAAATTTAAATCAAATGTTTGAATTCAAAGCCAGTTATATAAAGTTTTGTCAAATATTTAAACCAAAAAGTTTAAGATTTAAACCAAAATTTTCAACCGTATATGTAAACATACCTGAACTTTCATTTGCTTTCAAATGTAGTTCTGGCTCAAGTGGGTTGCCATGCCAATTCTCATTCAAACTATTGCAGCAGTCGACCGCTTTGGATGGGTGTCGGCTTTATTTAAATAAAAACAAGTAAGGAAGGCGAAGTTCGGGTGTAACCGAACATTACATACTCAGCTGAGAGCTTTGGAGACAAAATAAGGGAAAATCACCATTTAGCAAAATGAACCTAGGGTAACCCTGGAATGTGTTTGTATGACATGGGTTTCAGATGTAAGGTATTAAACAGTATTTTAAAAGGGAGTGCGCCATAGTTCTATAGGTGGACGCCATTTCGGGATATCGTCATAAAGGTGGACCAGGGGTGACTCTAGAATGTGTGTTGTACGATACGGGTATCAAATGAAAGGTGTTAATGTGTATTTTAAAAGGGCGTAGGCCTTAGTTCTATAGGTGGATGCCTTTCGAGATATCGCCATAAAGGTGGACCAGAGGCGACTCTAGAATATGTGTTGTACGATATGGGTATCAAACGAAAGGTGTTAATGAGTATTTTAAAAGGGAGTGGGCCTTATTTCTATAGGTGGACGCCTTTTCGAGATATCCCCATAAAGGTAGACCAGGGGTGACTCTAGAATTCGTTTGTACGATATGGGTATCAAATGAAAGGTATTAATGAGGGTTTTAAAAGGGAGTGGCCTTTAGTTGTATATGTGAAGGCGCTTTCGGGATATCGACCAAAATGTGCACCAGGGTGACCCAGACATCATCTACCGGTTACCGCTAATTTATTTATATATGTAATACCACGAACAGTATTCCTGCCAAGATTCCAAGGGCTTTTGATTTCGCCCTGCAGAACTTTTTCATTTTCTTCTACTTAATATGGTAGGTGTCACACCCATTTTACAAAGTTTTTTCTAAAGTTATATTTTGCGTCAAAAAATAAAATCAAATCACCATGTTTCTTCCATTTTTTTCGTATTTGGTATAGAATTATGAAATTTTTTTCATTTTTCGAAATTTTCGATAACGAAGAAGTGGGCTTGGTTATAGTGGAATTTCGCCCATTTTTAATACCAATACAAAGTGAGTTCAGATAAGTACGTGAACTAAGTTTAGTAAAGAAATATCGATTTTTGCTCAAGTTATCGTGGTAAGGGCCGAGCGGAAGGACAGACGGTCAACTGTGTATAAAACCTGGGCGTGGCTTCAACCAATTTCGCAGAAAACAGTTATTGCCGTAGAAGCTATAAAAAAAAATATGACAAGGATTGGTAAATTTTTGTTCTACTTATGGCATTAAAAGTATTGTAGACAAATTAAACGAAAAAGGGTGGAGCCACGCCCATTGTGAAATTTTCTTTTATTTTTGCATTTTGTTCCACCACACCATTACTGGGGTTGAATTTTGACATAATTTACTTATATACTGTAAAGATATGAAATTTTGTTAATATTTGACTTAAACATTTTTTTTTAAGTGGGCGAGTTCGTCATCCGATTTTGCAAATTTTTATTTAGCACACATATAGTAATAGGCATAACGTTCCTGCCAAATTTCATGATGATATCTTCAACGACTGCCAAATTACAGCTTCCAAAACTTTTAAATTACCTTCTCTTAAAAGTGGGCGGTGCCACTCCCATTGTCCAAAATTTTAATAATTTTCAATTTTGCGTTATAAGTTCAACGCACCTACCAAGTTTCATCGTTTTATCCGCCTTTGATAATGAATTATCGCACTTTTTCGGTTTATTGAAATTTTCGATATCGAAAAAGTGGGCGTGGTTATAGTCCGATTTCGTTCATTTTGAATAGCGATCTGAGATGAGCGCCCAGGAACCTACATACCAAACTTCATCAGGATACCTCAAAATTTACTCAAGTTATCGTGTTTACCGACGGACGGACGGACATGGCTAAATGAATTTCTTTTTTCGCCCAAATCATTTTGATATATAGAAGTCTATATCTATCACGATTAGTTTATGCCATTACGGATTACCGTTATGAGAAGAAAGTTAATATACTCTGTGAGCTCTGCTCAGCTGAGTATAAAAATATGGACGCGTGTAATCATATCCATATATACGGTTTGCCTTGCGACTCATTTCATGGCGGTTTTTATACTCAGTTGAGCAGAGCTCACAGAGTATATTAAGTTTGATTGGATAACGGTTGGTTGTACATATATAAAGGAATCGAGATAGATATAGACTTCCATATATCAAAATAATCAGGATCGAAAAAAAATTTGATTGAGCCATGTCCGTCCGTCCGTCCGTCCGTCCGTTAACACGATAACTTGAGTAAATTTTGAGGTATCTTGATAAAATTTGGTATGTATATTCCTGAGCACTCATCTCAGATCGCTATTTAAAATGAACGATATCGGACTATAACCACGCCCACTTTTTCGATATCGAAAATTTCGAAAAACCGAAAAAGTGCGATAATTCATTACAAAAGACAGATAAAGCGACGAAACTTGGTAGATGAGTTGAACTTATGACGCAGAATAGAAAATTAGTAAAATTTTGGACAATGGGCGTGGCACCGCCCACTTTTAAAAGAAGGTAATTTAGAAGTTTTGCAAGCTGTAATTTGGCAGTCGTTGAAGATATCATGATGAACTTTGGCAGGAACGTTACTGCTATTACTATATGTGCGCTCAATAAAAATTAGCAAAATCGGAGAAGGACCACGCCTACTTTTAAAAAAAAATTTTTTTTAAAGTAAAATTTTAACAAAAAATTTAATATCTTTACAGTATATAAGTAAATTATGTCAACATTCAACTCCAGTAATGATATGGTGCAACAAAATACAAAAATAAAAGAAAATTTCAAAATGGGCGTGGCTCCGCCCTTTTTCATTTAATTTGTCTAGGATACTTTTAACGCCATAATTCGAACAAAAACTAACCAATCCTTTTGAAATTTGGTATGGGCATAGATTTTATAACGTTAACTGTTTTCTGTGAAAATGGGCGAAATCGGTTGATGCCACGCCCAGTTTTTATACACAGTCGTCCGTCTGTCCTTCCGCATGGCCGTTAACACGATAACTTGAGCAAAAATCGGCATATCTTTAATGAAATTAGTTCACGTGCTTACTTGAACTCACTTTATCTTGGTATGAAAAATGAACGAAATCCGACTATGACCACGCCCACTTTTTCGATATCGAAAATTACGAAAAATGAAAAAAATGCCATAATTTTATACCAAATACGAAAAAAGGGATGAAACATGGTAAGGTAATTGGATTGTTTTATTGACGCGAAATATAACTTTAGAAAAAACTTTATAAAATGGTTGTGACACCTACCATATTAACTAGAAGAAAATTAAAAAAGTTCTGCAGGGCGAAATAAAAAACCCTTAAAATCTTGGCAGGTACTACATATATAAATAAATTAGCGGTATCCAACAGATGATGTTCTGGGTCACCCTGGTCCACATTTTGGTCGATATCTGGAAAATGCCTTCACATATACAACTACCACCACTCACTTTTAAAACTCTCAATAATACCTTTAATTTGATACCCATATCGTACAAACTTATTCTAGAGTCACCCCTGGTCCACCTTTATGGCGATATCTCGAAAAGGCGAACACATATAGAACGAAGGCCACTCCCTTTTAAAAATACTCATTAACACCTTTCATTTGATACCCATATCGTACAAACAAAGTCTAGAGTCACCCCTGGTCCACCTTTATTGCGATACCTCGAAAAGGCGTACACCTATAGAACTAAGGCCCACTCCCTTTTAAAATACTCATTAACACCTTTCGTTTGATACCCATATTGTACAAACGCATTCTAGATTCACCCCTGGTCCACCACTATGGAGATATCTCGAAAAGCGACCACCTATACAACTACCACCACTCCCTTTTAAAACCCTCATTAATACCTTTAATTTGATACCCATATCGTACAAACAAAGTCTAGAGTCACCCCTGGTCCACCTTTATTGCGATACCTCGAAAAGGCGTACACCTATAGAACGAAGGCCACTCCCTTTTAAAATACTCATTAACACCTTTCATTTGATACCCATATCGTACAAACATATTCTAAAGTCACCCCTGGTCCACCTTTATGGCGATATCTCGAAAAGGCGAACACCTATAGAAGGAAGGCCACTCCCTTTTAAAAATCCTCATTAACACCTTTCATTTGATACCCATATCGTACAAACAAAGTCTAGAGTCACCCCTGGTCCACCTTTATTGCGATACCTCGAAAAGGCGTACACCTATAGAACTAAGGCCCACTCCCTTTTAAAATACTCATTAACACCTTTTCTTTTGATACCCATATTGTACAAACAAAAACTAGGGTCACCCCTGGTCCACCTTTATGGCGATATCTCGAAACGGCGTCCACCTATGGAACTAAGGATTACTCCCTTTTGAAATACTCATAAACACCTTTCATTTGATACCCATATCGTACAAACGCATTCTAGAGTCACCCCTGGTCCACATTTATGGCGATATCTCGAAAAGGCGACCACCTATACAACAACCACCACTCCCTTTTAAAACCCTCATTAATACCTTTAATTTGATACCCATATCGTACAAACACATTCTAGAGTCACCCCTGGTCCACCTTTTTGGTGATATTTCGAAACGGCATCCACCTATAGAACTAAGGCCCACTCCCTTTTAAAATACTCATTAACACCATTCGTTTGATGCCCATATTGAACAAACAAATTCTAGGGTCACCCCTGGTCCACCTTTATAGCGATATCTCGAAACGGCGTCCACCTATGGAACTAAGGATTACTCCCTTTTAAAATACTCATTAACACCTTTCATTTGATACCCATATCGTACAAACGCATTCTAGAGTCACCCCTGGTCCACCTTTATGGCGATATCTCGAAAAGGCGACCACCTATACAACAACCACCACTCCCTTTTAAACCCCTCATTAATACCTATAATTTGATACCCATATCGTACAAACACATTCTAGAGTCACCCCTGGTCCACCTTTGTGGCGATATCTCGAAACGGCGTCCACCTATGGAACTAAGGATTACTCCCTTTTAAAATACTCATTAACACCTTTCATTTGATACCCATATCGTACAAACGCATTCTAGAGTCAACCCTGATCCACCTTTATGGCTATATCCCTAAATGGCGTCCACCTATAGAACTATGGCCCACTCCCTCATAAAATACTCTTTAATGCCTTTCATTTGATAAACATTGTCACCATAGCTCTCAACTGAGTATGTAATGTTCGGTTACACCCGAACTTAACCTTCCTTACTTGTTTTCCGTATATTCACGCGAATTGTGTAGTGTTTTAAACTTTTTCTTCCTTTTCTTTGTAAAACTAAATGAGTTGAAATGTAATTATATTCATTTTTTGAGGAGTATTTTACGTTGTAATGCTTTTAGCAATATAACAGAATTGCACTTGGTACACAAAGTCCAATGAGTAGGAAATGGGTCTGAGAGTTGAACATTTTACGGAAGTGAACAACTATTGCACTGCCCAAGTAAGTGAATGAATTAATGAAAATATTTAGTAAAGAGTTGGTTCATTTTGCGGCATTTCTTGCAAGCAAATTTAATGGGACAAATAAGCAACAATTTACTCTTAAGTAAAAGTCATTAATTCGGCGGCCTCCGTGGTGTGATGGTAGCGTGCTCCGCCTATCACACCGTATGCCCTGGGTTCAACTCCCGGGCAAAGCAACATCAAAATTTTAGAAATAAGATTTTTCAATTAGAAGAAAATTTTTCTAAGCGGGGTCGCCCCTCGGCAGTGTTTGGCAAGCGCTCCGGGTGTATTTCTGCCATGAAAAGCTCTCTGTGAAAACTCATCTGCCTTGCAGATGCCGTTCGGAGTCGGCATAAAACATGTAGGTCCCGTCCGGCCAATTTGTAGGGAAAAATCAAGAGGAGCACGACGCAAATTGGAAGAAAAGCTCGGCCTTAGATCTCTTCGGAGGTTATCGCGCCTTACATTTATTTTTTTTTAAAAGTCATTAATTATCATTAACTTACACTGCAGGCATTTACCGAAATTGAATCATGATTGCTTTCATTAACACAGTTTAACTTTGTATTTATTATAATGACTAAGAAATATTTATTACGTTTACCAGTTTCATTTAGTGATGTGTTCTGTTAAATATCAACCATGCAGCTGTACCGAGCACGTCATTATCACTTAAGTTTATTTAAAATCAGGATGAGAATGAATTAATTTGCGCTTAACTGCCTAAGCGTTTTGGATCGTTTCGTAACAAATCACGAATCTATCCTTGTTTCGCGATTACTGACGCCAATTACAGGCAACAAGGTAGGTCAAATGTTCCTCCACCTGCCTCTCTCCTGCCCTTTCTCTGCTCATAATCTGCGGGTTAGATTGAAATACTTTCTTGGTGGGAGCGTCTGCCTTCATTCTCATTGCATGACCTAACCAGTGAAGCCTTCGGGTTTCATTCGCTGCCCTATGGTCAAATCTGCGTAAAGCTCTTCAATAAAAAACCATACATTTTCTCGAGAACTTCTCTCGAACTTTCCATCTCTCGAGTAGTCTCATTTTCTCTTTTAAACCATTGAACGCACATTTTTGAGGCTTGTCTGCACCAATTCCTAGAGTTTTCTACACTACATGCTAATTAATTTACTTCCTACGAAGATGTGATGTTACAGCTAACCACGCCTTGCAAAGTTATTTCAGACAGTTAACCTAACGTTCAAGTGTAATGCGGGCTGCATTTTAAATGTTACTTTATGGTCACTGAGGAATATTTTTTTCAACCTTTTGGCTATTTGAGAAGAGGCCTAATACCATGTATAAAGATTTTTGCTAGCGGTATGGGAGAATCCCGAACATAAGCGTAAGGTATAAGTGTAAGACTAAGTGTGCCGTTGAGGCCAGGTTCAGGCTGAAGACCTAATACCTTTCATGAATAGAACTCAAAAATAATATGTTGAATTTAAAAAATTCAAATGATGAAGAAATTTCGTAAAAACGCTTATTTGAACAATCGGTTGTATTTGATATATATTATACATAACACAGATCTTAACAATTGTTTTACACAAAAATTAATGCCTGATAGTAAACATCGTGTGATGATGCCTGATAGTAAACATCATTAAAATTTTGGTCCTCTAGCTGTTAAAATGCGGAATAAATGACCAGAGTCCTATTTTTCGAAAAATCGGTTGTATGAGGGATATATGCTATAATGGTCCGACACGGTCGGAGAGACAGACGGACATGGCTAAATCAACTTACTATTTTGAGATTCGTGACGAAGTTAATATACCACTTAATTTTCATGAAAAATCAAAAAGTATAATCACTTTCTTTATGCACAGCAACAAGTATAAAAATAATAGTGTATACAGCATCGAGTATAAAAATAACAGTGGTATTTTTTTTTAATTTCGCCCATTAGTTGCTTTTTTTTGTTATACTGGGATACTTAAGAAATAACTTCTATGAATTTTCTAACTACAATAATGCAAACAATGGCAAAAAGCGTTTTAGAATTTTATTTGGAAATTGTTTGAATATGCAGTTTTGTGGCCCATTAAATTTTAGCATAACAACTTATAAATTGGGTCTCTTAAAAATCGCATTGGTTTTTGACCATTTTTTCCGAAGGGTGTTTGAGATTTTCCTCCATATAAAATATTTTCACCTCCATACGAGTAAATCTGGAACACCATCGGAAAACAAATTTTCAAAAATCAGTGCGAATATTTAAAGACCTTCGGCATGCTGAAACCAATTGGGCTAAAAACTATATCCATAAAAAACATCAGAGAACTCTAAATAAAAAGGTCGAAATTTTCATAAAATTTTCTGGAATTTTTTAATTTTTTTGCAACTATATTTGAGATTGGTTTGCATAGAAGGTTTTTCAGAAAATCTCAAAAAAAGTATTAAACTGTTAAAATTTGATATAATTTTCTGGAATTTTTTAATTTTTCCTAAATTATTTTTGAGATTTGTTTGCACAGTTTCAGTGTCAAAATTCATAGAAATGTTTCTGAAAATATCAAAAAAAGTATTAAACTGTTCAAATTTGATAAAATTTGCCACTGCTATTTTTCTGTTCGCTGCGGTAAACGGATAAAACGCAGTGAAAACTGTGACTTTAAAAGAAGAATAGGGTGCAAGTTTCAAATAGTGTTTGCAACACTGTATGAAAATTGTCTACTGCGTAATAACATATTTAACTTGAATTTAAATAAATTTGAACCCTTTTTTCAATTTGTATATTAAATTAAATTCCGCATCTTTAAACTACATCTGTTTTCCCATCATCATTCATATATATTATTTCTGTAAGGTCTTTTTGTGTTATTTCCTAATTTTCTGCTATCATTTGGAACCAATATTAATAAATAAGGTATCGTTTTAAAGGTGGGAGTTAGCTCTACATGCAAAACCATGTTTTAATTAGCAGAGTGCTTTTGTTTAAGCGTATTTAATAAAAATAAATTATTTAAAATGAGCGATTGTGAATGCACAAAAAATCAATTCGTACTGCAACGCTATTGTGACTGAACAATATTAGGCAGTGGTGAATATGGTGAATATCACCCACTGCGAGCGCGCCATCTACACGTGAAATTTGAAATGCGAAATTTAAGGCAGTAGTGAATCAACCCACTGCGAGCGTGCCATCAAGTTTTACACTTGAATATTGAAATTCAAACAGCTGCTTAGGCATATTTGTATAATGTTTTGTGGTCTCACAAGAGTAACTGATTTTATTCGTAATTGAAAATCTTTTTTATACACCTGTGATAAAATACATAATTGGTAAGTTCTAAGATGTGCATTTTTACATGAATTATATGTGTTCACATTTTGTTCATATTGTTAGTTTATAATGCCTAGGGCCACCTTAAATCCTTCAACTGAGCGAAGAAGACGTCAAGAAGGTAGAAGAAGTCGACCAAGTCAGCAACGAAATATTCATCTAGCCCATGCAAGGCAAACAATGCGTAACCGCCGACAGGAACAAAGTACTCAAATGGTAGTCCAGCGTAGGAGTGACTTGGTACCATCATATATTTTAAAGTTAAGTAGTGACACAAATTCTAGGAGAATACAGTAAAAGCTTCCAAAAACTTATTGTTGCGCACGCCTCGGAATCATTCAAGAACCACATAGCGTTGGACGTATGGATCAACAATGTATATTTTGTATGGCCAAACTATTTGTCAGTGAAGTTAGCCATAGAAGTTCTTCAATTTGTTGTCACAAAGGGAAGGTGAGTTTGCCAGAAATTTCTGTATGTGAAGAACTTAAAACTATAATCGAACGCAATGATTCTGTAACAAAAAACTATTTGGAAAACGTAAGAAAATTTAACAACGCTCTAACATTTGCATTAGTTCAATTAAACTTTGTTAACATCCCTGGAAGAGGCCCCTTTTGTTTCAAGCTAAACGGTCAAGTATATCATAGAATTGGAGCTTTACAACCACCTGAGGGCGAAACCCCCTCATATGCTGGCCTCTTTATTTTAGACAATGATAATGCTTTGCAGTATCGTACAAACCGAGAGGTTAATAAGAGCTGTTGCCAATTTCTTATGAACCAACTAAAAACAATGCTTATAGCCTATTATCCGTATGCGAGTTTATTCAATTGTGTCAAAGATATGTCTAATAATATTGCTGATATGCAAATACAATTTACTACGGAAAATGCTTTCCATCTCGGAAGATATAATGCACCCACTGTATCTGACGTTGCGGCAGTTTTTTGGGGTCAAGATGGCGTTCCACCAGGCATATTTGACTTTACAATTTCTTATAAGTCAGATGGATCACTTAGTAAAATATCGTATCTGAATCCCCATTCAGATCCAATGTGCTATCCTCTGCTCTTTCCCTGTGGAGACGCAGGATGGAGACCAGGTAAGAATGCAACATGTCGACATCCACGCAACTGCAATACGAACCGTTACTACTCAATTGCAATATTATTGTTACCGTTTAGCAATAAGAGGTTAATTTAATATAATACAAGCTTCAGGCAAATTATTTCAGCAATACGTTGTAGACAGTTATGTCAAAGTGGAGGGCTCCAGAGTTGCATACATTAGATCAAAAAGATTTAAGAGTTGAAAGCTATAAAGGGTTAATGGATTTCCTTCATGCAGATGCTCAACAAAGAGGTGCAGCTACAGGACTTCCTGTTATTCTTCCGTCTTCGTTTATTGGTAGTCCGAGAAACATGCTTCAAAATTATCAAGATGCTATGAGTATAGTATCCCGCTTTGGCAAACCAGACATTTTCCTTACATTTACTTGCAACCCTAAATGGATTGAAATAACATCAGAACTCAAGCTGTATGAGAGGACAGAAAACAGGCCTGATTTAATCTCAATAGTATTTCACTTAAAACTCAAATCACTTTTAGATGATTTATTAAAAAAGCACGTACTAGGTGTGGTTCTTGCGTATGTTAGTGTAATCGAATTCCAAAAAAGAGGCCTACCGCACGCGCATATTCTTCTTATGCTTCGAGAAGTCGATAAGCTCCGTTAAAGTGAAGATTTGGATTCCTTAATTTCTGCCGAGCTTCCAAATAATGAGGAAGACCCGCAACTTTTTACAATTATAAAACAAACTATGACGCACGGCCCATGCGGTATTTTAAATCCAAACAGCCCCTGTATGAAAGACGGTCAGTGTAGTAAAGGGTTCCCCAAAGAATTTCGAAGTGAAACAAACATAAACGTGGTAACCATTACGTTACTCTTTACAGACGTCGTGAGAATTCTTTTACAGCAACTACTGAAAATCAGGAAATCGACAATCGCTGGATCGTACCGTATAATTCTTTCCTAAGTCGAAAATATCAGGCCCACATTAATGTCGAGCATTGTTCCTCAATTAAATCTGTTAAGTATTTGTACAAATACGTTTATAAGGGTCATGACTGTGCCTCACTGAAATTGAGCATTAATTCTGACGGGCAAAGGGAAGTAAATGTAGACGAAGTTAATACATTCTTAGACTGTCGCTATGTTAGTCCTCCAGAGGCAATGTGGTCACTTCATGAGCGCCTACCTGTCCATTTACAAGGAGAACAGCTGATTTACTTCCGAACTGGTCGCGAAGATGAAACCAATATTAGCAAGGACTCCAACCTCATGGCGTTTTTCAAGCTTTGCAACGAAGAAGAAGACGCCCGTCAGTATTTATACCACGAAATTCCCGAACACTACGTATGGTCTAAAGACAAATGGTGCATAAAGGCGAGAAACAGTAAGTGCATTGGTCGGATGTACACCGTAAATCCAATGGATTATGAAAGGTATTTCCTTCGTCTTTTACTTCTCCATACCAAGGGACCAAAGTCATACACGGAAATACGTACGATAAATGATGTAGTCTATGATAGTTTTGAAATTATTTGCGTTTTCTGTTCACCAACCAGCATTTTGGAACTTTGGTATATATTTCGTGATGCATTATCAGAGGATTACCAAAAACAACACCAGCGCGAAGAGTCCTACAATCTTGTTTTACTAGATTTAGAAAACATTTGTAAAATGCATTGCAGAACGTGTCAACACTTTTGCTTACCTCAACCAACTGTAGTTGACCAGCCTTACATACTCTACAACGTTGAACAAGAACGTCAACATGGACAAGAAGCTTTTAGCAAACTGAATCAAGAGCACACGTCAATAGTGGAAGAAGTCTTGAGTTCGGTTAGAAATGAATCTCCAAACTGTTATTTCATTGACGGGCCAGGTGGTTCAGGAAAAACATTTATTTACACTACGCTATGTCACATCCTCCGAGGGGAAAATAAAGTGGTTTTACCAGTTGCATGGACAGGCATTGCTGCGAATCTGTTACCTGGGGGACGAACTTCACATGCTCCCTTTAAGCTACGTGTGCTTATTTTAGATACTTCAGTGTCATCTATGCGGCCAAACTCAAAAGAAGCACAGCTTTTACGGGAAACAGATTTATTTATTTGTTACGAAGTATCTATGGCTATTGGCGGCCACCGTGGTGTGATGGTAGCGTGCTCCGCCTACCACACCGTATGCCCTGGGTTCGCACCCCGGGCAAAGCAACATCAAAATTTTAGAAATAAGGTTTTTAAATTAGAAGACAATTTTTCTAAGCGGGGTCGCCCCTCGGCAGTGTTTGGCAAGCGCTCCGGGTATATTTCTGCCATGAAAAGCTCTCAGTGAAAACTCATCTGCCTTGCAGATGCCGTTCGGAGTCGGCATAAAACATGTAGGTCCCGTCCAGCCAATTTGTAGGGAAAATCAAGAGGAGCACGACGCAAATTGGAAGATAAGCTCGGCCTTAGATCTCTTCGGAGGTTATCGCGCCTTACATTTATTTTTCTTTTTTTTATCTATGGTACCTAAGGATGCAATAACCATTGTTGATAAGCTTTTGAAAGATATAACAAATGTGAATTTGCCATTTGGAGGAAAAATATTTGTATTTGGAGGTGATTTTAGACAAGTTCTTCCAGTTGTTAGACATGCCACCAGAACTTCAATTATTGAAAATTGCATTAAACGCTCACCGTTGTGGTCAAAGGTGAAAATTCGTAGATTAGTTCAAAATATGCGAGCCAATAATGACCCTGAGTTTAAAAACTGGCTACTCAAACTGGGAAATGGTGACTTAGAAATCCAACATGAAATATACGAAGATACTATTAAAATTCCACGACAATAATACGCTGATTATGATAACCTAATTGCTAAGGTTTACGGCACAAATGAAATAAATGACAGTAACATATCTAAGTTTTACTCAACATCTATTTTATGTCCAAAAAATGACGAATGCTCGACTTTTAATGAGTATATAGTATCAAAATTATTGCCCGGCGATAATAAAGCTTATCTAAGTTGCGATACAGTCGAAAACAATGAAAGTTATAATGCTCAGTGTTATCCAACTGACTTTCTTAATTCTCTAAATCCTTCCAGCTTACCTCCACATAAACTAATTTTGAAGAAAAATACAATCGTTATGTTGATTCGTAATCTTAATGCCAAAGAAGGACTTATAAATGGTGCCAGGATGGTCGTCAGTCATTTAGGCGAGAACGCAATAACTGTCAAATTAATTGATTCGGGAAAAATAGCTATCATACCGCGAGTTAAACTAACTCCTTCAGATCCAACTGTACCCTTCCAGATGACTAGAAAACAGTTTCCTTTAAAAGTCACTTTCGCTATGACTATCAACAAAGCCCACGACTACTATTTACCTAGCCCAGTATTTTCACATGGACAGTTATATGTGGCCTTTTCTAGAGTCAGGCGATTCGAAGATATCACTTTTGCAGCCCAAGCGACATTCAAGCAAAAAATTGAAAATGAATTTATTTTTACATGGAATATTGTATTTAAATAAGTTTTGTAAAAAAATGTTAAGTTAATAAATATCGAACATAGCTAAAAACGTATACATTACTATACGTATATACTATTACTTCTGATTGGTGGTTTTGTGGTCATTAGGTCATATTTATAAAAAAAAGCTATTGCTTTTTCTCAAATTTTCAGAAATTCGACATATGTAAGTTTGTATGAAGGAAACTTCAAAATTTGAGAAAAGGTTTGAAAAATCCTGGACCTGGACTAATAAAAGGTTTCAAACCATTTTGCGCAAGGCGCGCACGGGTCCACCTAGTTGCACTTTAAAATTTTACTATGAAAACGCTGCTTTGTTGTTTCATAGTTTATAGTTCATTATGAAAAAGATTTTGGTAGTATAATTTTTTGTTTTCATTGCGGGAACACCAGCATCGTTAAGTTTATGACGTTGACTCCGTTATTTAAAGTTTGTGATTACCGTTGAGTTCTAACCCTCACTCAAATACAACGCATCTAGGTTGTGGCGTTTGTGTCGTTTTCAATTAAGGAGGACATATAGTCTATGTAGAATGTATTTTTGTTGTTGTTGGTGCTTAAGACTTTGCTGTTTTAGTCACTCACTCATTGTTCTGTTTTTGTGCCGGCGTGTGATGGATGTGTTGTGTTGTGTATTCGATTTCAGGCACATCAAATT
>JARSSU010008883.1:0-60577 GCA_029619165.1 Eurosta solidaginis | reverse complement strand
TCTATGCCCATATTTACAATTTTTACAAAACTATACACAAAAACTACTAAACTTCAACTAAACCTCTACGCTGAACTACGCTACGTTAAACTACGGGCTGTCAGCTACAGTTATCTAGCAAAGACAATGAACAACCATTTAAATATGGACGCTTAACAAAATAACCGCCCGTCTCTCCTTTCAATCAAACAAAACAAATCACATCTGGAGATTCTCTCCCTCCTCTTCCTCTCTCCCGCCCTATCTTTTCCTTCGTCCTTTTCTCCTCCCTCCACCGCTCTCCCGCCTTCTTCTTTCCTCCCTTCTTCCGCCTTCTTTCTCTGCTCCGGCCTTTCTTCTCCGCCTCCCTCCGCTTCCCTTTGCCCCCTCCTCTCCGCCTATCTTTCTTTCTGTTCTTGCTTCTCCGCCTTCTTTTTCTCTCCTCCGCCTTCCTTTCTGTGCCTCCCGCCTTCTTGGCGGGTTCTTTTCTTCCTATTTCTTCTTTTTCTATCCTCCTCTTTCTCTTCTTTTTTTCTCTCCGGCCTTTCTTCCTTCCCAACTATTTCTTCTTTTCTTTTCTTGTCTTTCCCCACTAATAACTCTACTACTGACCCAAAAACGGAAGCGTCGATAGAAAGTAAATTCCCCTTCCTTATAATTCCTTCCTTCATTATATACTAAATAGAAAAAAAAATGGTTAAAAATGAAAAATAAATGATGCCACAAGACACACAACACAACAGGCCAACAAACACCAAAACAGAAGAAGCTCATCATTAAAATTTAAAATAAAAATCTATTAGAAAAAAAAACCAAAAACCTCTTTTTCGTTTCTTTTTCTGCTTTTCTCTTAAAACCCTCTCTAATAAAAACTCTTTTCGATATATAATATAATAACAGATAACCGTTGGTCGTCGGGAGGGAAGAAGTGATTAAGCTTACAATCCGTTACAATCTTCTAATCTTTCTACCATACATCTTACATCTTCCCTTTAACAATTTAGGCTGAATTTAACAAAAGCTTACTTTCTGCTTACCCCAATCGTTCCCCCTTATCTTCCTCTTACATCTTTTTAGACAACATACAATCTTTAGCTTACCACTTAAACAAAATCTTAAGCTTTTTGACATATCTTCCTCTCAATCTTATCTTCCTTCGTCCTTTTTCTTTTTTTTTTTTGTTTTTTTTTTTTTGGACAACCACATTTTTTTTGACGAATAGACAGAAAGAAAAGACAAGACAAAAAAAGACAAAAAAGAAAAGAAAAAAAGTTTGGGACAAACAAAAAAAAACGCGGTTTTATGATAATGAGGTTATTGTGAGTCCGCGGCGGCGTCCGCGCGGTCCGATATATAATTGAGAGTTGAGTTCCGAAGCCTCGGAGGCGAGTTCCGGCCTGGCAGCACAAACAAAATGGCAAAAAAAAAAAAAACCAAAAAATTCAGAGCCTTCTCGAAGCGAGCCTGGCCACGCGACGCGAGCCTGGCACGGCAGAAAAAACCTAAAATGGGCAACAAAACCTGTCCCGAGGCCTGGCAAAAAAAACACGAAACCTGGGCAAAAACAATTGGCAAAAAACAAAACAAAAAAAAAAAATGGTGTCCGATAGCTTTTATTGAGTCCGAGAAGCCTGGCTGCGAGCCTGCAGCAGGCAAAGGCCAATAAAAAAAAAAAAAAAACCTCGGTTCCTGGAGCCTTCCTGGGCAAACCGTGGGAACAAAAGGTATGATCAGAGACTTGTATAGATGCCCAACCGGTCGAGCGGCGAGCGGCCGAGAGCGGCGAGAGAAGCGCGAGCGCGGGATGGCGATCGATGCGAGCGCAGGCCGAGCGAGGAGCGAGCGCGGTTATAGAGCTAGATAGAGAGCGCCGTAAGAGCGTAGGGCGGCGGCGCGCGAGCGAGCGAGCTGCGCTCAGAGCGGGTCGGCGCGGGCGGGGAGAGCGGCAGGCCGTGATCCGGGGAGCGAGCGGCCAGCGAGAGCGCTCAAGCGCGTGCGGAGGACGCGGAGCTCGGAGAGCCGGGAGAGGCTGAGCGGGCGGACTGCGGCGTGCTCGGCGTGAGCGGATGCCGGCGATCGCTGGAGAGAGCGCGGCGAGCGTAGCGCGCGACTTATAGAGCGGGAGCGGCGCGCGGTGCGGCAGCGGGTCTAGTGGGGCGGCTGGCGCGAGCGGCGGCGAGACGGCGACGCGCGCGCGGAGCGGAGCGCGGCGCCGTCGCGCGCGAGCGCGGAAGAGCGGCGGCGCGGGGGCTGCGACGGAGGCGGCGACGCGTGCGCGGGGTGGGGGCGGTCGGTCGCGGGCGAGCGGGGTGGCTTTTTGGTTCGGGGACGCGATCGGCGGAGCGGCGCGGGGCAGGGGAATTAAGTGTATTAGGACGCGCGCAGGGTGCGGCTCAGCGCCGGCCGGCGGAGCGCGACGCGTAGCGAAGCGCGGAGAGCGCGGGGGCGAGCGGGGCTTTTTTGTTTAATAAGAAAAATTTTTATACATTTTTCAAATTCAATATAACAATTAAAAATTTTAACCCACACAAACACGCCGAGACCGTATTAAATTTTCAAATATTATAAATTTTCAATTAAACTAACAAACCAAAACTTATAAAAACCCAATGTAAACCCACATTTAATTACTTGGTTCACAAAATAGACATAAATTAATGACATGGAAAAAACTTGTTTTTGTGGGCTGGTTAAATTAATGAATTTTTTTTTTGGGTATTTTGTGGCTGGGGTGGGGCTCTTCCGGCAGTTACCGTCTCGGTAGCCCCACATCACTGTTTGGACAGCTATAAAGTCCGAAGTGTGTAGGATTTCGTTGTTGTTGTTGTTGTAGCGGATAAAGGGGCACTGTCCCAAGGTTTTAGGGATGTTGATGATAACAACCATCATAATGTTACAAAAGCCCGACCATCTCGGGTACGATTAAATAACATCCCATCGAACCTTCTATTTCATGCCCGCCCAACCCCCTAGTTCCACGAAGAGCTTGGGGTCGAGTGAGCTTCGAACCGCTAAAGGGATATGATTTATCACTGGGTAGGATGGGTTGAAAATTGGGGTTTATAAGCTATAAATTATGTTGACAAACACATGAGAGGGTTTTTCGCTTCACAACACCTTCAATCATTTGTTTTTTTAATAGCCTCTTACGTCAGACATGGCAACCCTTACCTGCTGGAGTTGGAGGTCTTCGTCTATTTGAGATGAGGCATTAACAGCCAAAAACAGTTCAATTCATATGTGCTATTTTGAACCAAGTGGGTAATTGAAATGTAAAATTAAACAAAGCCCCGCTCTATAGTCTCTGATCATACCTGTCCCGGTGCCAGGCTCGGACTCATAACGGTGTCAAAAAAAGGACGAAGGAAGATGTAAGCTACTTCCCTCGACACCAACGGTATATATCGACAGAGGTTTAATGATGAGCTGTGTGGCATTTAGTATATATGAAGAATTATTTCTATCGACTTCCGTTTTTGGTAGTGGGAAGAAGGCGGAGATCTCCAGTGTGTTGAAAAGAGACGGCGGTTAAGCGTCAATTAATGCTGTTC
Organism: Eurosta solidaginis; assembly: GCA_029619165.1. Taxonomy (NCBI): domain Eukaryota; kingdom Metazoa; phylum Arthropoda; class Insecta; order Diptera; family Tephritidae; genus Eurosta; species Eurosta solidaginis. Next base: position 57,047 of record JARSSU010008883.1, on the reverse strand, counting down.
ATGTCTTATGATAACTGTAGCTGACAAGCGTAGTTTTGTGAAAAATTGTATGTATGGCATAAAGATATATATATGCGGAAATCCGCCAACTTTGGTTTTTTTGGAGATTTCTTTTTGAAACATGATATTACGCAAATATCTTTTAGTTAGAAACATTGAGGGGTAAATTGGAGCTATAGTGCATCGCCTTACTCGTCTTATTATTAATGGCCTCAAAAAGATATAGTCAAAAGATCGAGAAAAATATATATAAATTGAGGTCACAATGTTAAATATTGTAACGAAGTTTCTGCAAATCCCTTTATTTCAAATCTTCTACCAAGGTTCGAATCACTAAGCTGTTGAATAAATAACTTCAATATTGAATAATGGAAAATGGCCTTTATTAAAGTACTTTACAATAGCACTTATACTTTGCAACTAGATTGCTTAATAACCAAACTGACTGATAGCTTAAATGAAACTGATTCTCGCCTCTACCGTTGTCACCTTTTTAAACTGTCTGATTTCCTCGTTGCATATTTCTAGGCTTTTCTAATTCCAGAACTTACTAGTTAGATACAAATTTCTCAGCTACAACTACAGATGTATAATTTGTATAGCTTCTGTCATACCCCATGCGCTTGTATGTGTGAGCGACACTTCCACAATTATAATTGCATACCTTTAGGAGTATCTCAGGTAAGATATCTGCATGTGTTTGTGCATCTCCTCTCCCCTGCGTGTACGTACATAGGTGTAGACAAAATGATTAAATTATTGATGTGCATTCACGTCACTGCTTAGTATCGGCATAGAGATGGCAGTACCCCTTAATGTTGCTAACATTCGTAACAATATGTATACATTTATTTCAACACTTCTGTATCGATTATATCAAAATTTGCAGCTTGTAGCTATGTACAATTTTTTTGATACACGCGACCCGGTTTTGTAGATATCGGTAAAAATATAAAACCGAATAACCGCCAAATATTTTTTACTGAAAGTTTGCAACACATTTATTTTAACACATTTCTAGCGATTCTTATGAAACTTTAAAAACATATAGATATGTGAACGAAGTATGTTTAGGTAAAAAGTTTTGATACCCGAGATGCGATTTTGGAGATATTGATAAAAACTTAAACCCGGAAAACCTTAAATTTTTTTACTTATTTAAACACTTCTTAACCGATTGTGCTGAAATTTTATCAGGGTTTACATATCTATGTGGGATATATTTAGGTAAAATTTTGTTGATACCCGAAACACGGTTTTAGAGATATCGGCAAAAATATGAAACCGGGTAACCGCAAATATTTCATACCCGTTTGTTAATTTTTTCTCTACACCACAGTAGTATACCATTAACTGCCTCATCTTGGAATATTCACGCAAGGAAAGTTATTGATGTTTGTACATGGGGCAAATATACGAAATTTTCGCCAAAAATTGGCAATTGTCAAAAGTGTAGAAACAAATTTTTTTTTAATTTTTGTACCAAATTTGTGTTTCTTTTCATTTACTTTTAAATAAAACCTGGTTTAAAAAAAATTTTTGTTTTTACACTTTTTGGCGATTGCCATTTTTTGTCGGAAATTTCGCATATTTGCAAACAAACATCAATAACTTTCCTTTCAATTGATGGTATACCACTGTGGTGTAGAGAAAAAATTAACAAACGGGTATGAAGTGATAAAAGTAAAATTGTAGCTGTGCTCACAAAAAAACATGCTCCTGAAAAAAATTTACGCAATCAAGTGCTTCCACTTTTCTGCCTCTACCTTCAAAACTGAAAGGGGCACGTCGAATTTGAAGCCCCAGGTATTTTTAGGCCCTGATAGGCTATTATCGTGCATAATCTAAATTTCAATACTCAGTTACATCAAAAAGCTATAAGCAAAAAACTGTCAATATTTAAAATGACAAAAAAAAGTATCGCTAATTTGATTGATGATAGTTTTGAGTATTGGAGAGGCACATTAATTTTGCTCATAATTTTAGAATCTCCGTCTCAAAAACAACATTCAGTTTAAATTCCATAGTGTTTCACCGATGCCTCAAAATTGTATCGAAAAAATTCATCAAGGGCATCGCTTGAAAAAGTGTAAAAATCGACGGTTTTTACGTTTCGAAGTACTGCAAAAACTTACTATCAAATTTCTTGATTTTTAAAATCATCAGATGGGATAGTCAAAAGGTCAAACTTAATGTCCTTGTACTTTTTTCTGGCCTTAAGTTTTCTGCCCGTGTGTAAAACCCGACTGTCCAAAAAAGTAAAAGTTTTTAGAAAATTTGCCCCTACAATGTTAACGGGTGGGTGCTGAGTTATGCTTCATGCAGCTGAATAGTGCTGAATTGTGCTGAATTGAGCTGAATGAAGCTGAATAACGCTGTTAAGAAGCAATAAATTGAATAAATTTTACACAATATGCAAAAAGAAGGCGTCTAAAGAAAAAATTTGCCAAGTTCACTTCATCCCAAATTTTCTTGAAAACTTTTTTTCTTACTTCATAAAAGAAAAATGTTGTCAGGTGCACACTTTTTGCACCACAGACTTTTTGAAACAGAATAAAACTGCTATTAAATAGGAGCCAACTGTAGGTAAAACAACAAAAGGCCACAAAAATTATAGCTTAGAGCAGCTGTATGCCTCATTGTTTTAAATGGAGCAATGCCGCTGGCAGCAGCAGCTGCCAAGGGCTGTTTGTCTGTGCCGAATCTAGTAAATATGCAAAGTTTCCCATTGCTATGCGTGTGTCATGGAAACCTTCTTTTGTGCTGTATATTTACCGGCTTAAAGTAAAATCAAAACACAATCAAATTCGTTATCCAAATCAAATGCAAATTAATATTGAATTTGTTGAGCAACTTAAATTGCAAAACGACAATACCAAACACAATGGCAGCAAGAGAACAACAGCAGTGAGAACAATAACAACAAATGATTATAGCTAACGATGAAAGTGAGTGATGACAGACAGCAAAGTGTACAACACTGGGCAACATTAAGAATAAAATAATTTTTTTTCTTGTTTTTGTTTATAAATTTTGTTTTTCAAATCTAGGTGCAAGTGTTTTTGGCACTGTTAACAGGGGCGTAGCGACCTTGCCTCAGGATCATTTGATTTTTTAGGTCGATACAATTCAAATATTTGATGCTTTTACGTCTATGTTAATAAACTGCTTTATAATTATGCTATGTATTCACTTTGTTGGTGATATTATATTGTAACGAATTTACTGCAACTTCTGCTAAGTTCGAATCACTAAACTGTTGAATAAATAACACCACTATTTAGTAATGTAAAATGGTCTTTATTAAAGTATTTCACAATAAATAACTCTACTATTGCTCGACAGATAGCGTGCTTAATCAAAACTGACTCGCGCCTCTACTGTTAGTGCTTTTATACTCTGTGATATCCTCGTTGCATCTTCTAGGCGCTTCCAGAATTTACTTAGTTACTGCCATATAATTATAACTACAGATGCACGTGTATAGCTTCTCATATGCGCGTGTATTTGTGAGCGACACTTCCGCAATTACAATTGCATACTTTTGGGAGCATCTCTGATAAGATACCTGCATGTGTTTGTGCATTGCTTCTCCGCTGCGTGTACGTACATATGTGTAGACATAATGATTGATTTATGGATGTGCATACAAGTCACTCTTAGCATCGGCTTAGAGATGGCAGTACCCCTTAGTGTTGCTAAAATTCGTAACAATATTTTTAATATGCAAGCATACGTATGTACGAAGTGAACACTTATATATTTTAATCATATTCTTTTTCATAATAATTCTGCAATTTATTAAATATACAAATGTAAATGTTAATTTTACTATAATTTCATAAAAAAGTTTCCTTGTAAATTTGCCTAACGACCATCTACATACATATCAGAGAACAGCATAAATCGAATACAACAATGCTCAATTACATTCGGTTAAATGATCGTGTTCAATGATCCAACTTGCTTAAACGAACATAATCGACATTAGGGGGACTCATGAAAGCATATAAACTTATAAGGTGTAAAATTATATCAATTTACACACGCTGTTATATGAACACATCTAGTAATATTCTTGATAAACTTAATTGTTTATCAGCTGTATTATACTATGTTCAAACAGAAAAATAAATTGATGAAATTTCGATTTGAATTGAGTGCTGTTCATACAACTCGATTTAGCTTACACAATAGTAATTTGATAGCTGGTTGGCTCATCTCTACAGCAAGAACATACCTTTGTTCAGACTGTCAAAATGTGCGTGTTGGTATTAGGCGAATGAAATGGAATGAAAATATAAAACTTTAAATTTTTGTGTGTTGTAAGAAAATGTGTTCAATGTTTTCGTTTCATTTTGAGTTTGCCATCTTCTTTTGACAATCCCTACTCCAGTGAAATGAAAGACATAAAATCAGCTGATGAGATGAGCCAACCATATAGTTCAGCCATGCGCAACTGACGTTGAAATCTACTCAATAAACACACTTTACAAGGTTGTATTTGCAGTTTGAAACAATTTATTACGCAATTTTTTTTAAACTGGCAATTTATTATTACAATTTTTATATGATAAATTGCGTAATGAATTGCCCAAATAGTATAAATTGCCAATTTGGTGTGTGTTTGAACCTAGTATTATTGCCAAAGAAATTTTTTTGATTGTTATACAAATTAAAAAATGCCAAGATTATGTGAAAAATCAAAACTAAAACATCTTTACTAAGATATACTTGTAAATGACTTGCTGATGTTGGAGATTTCTGATGAAAATGCCTTCCGTAATGTCTGCGAGGTTGCATTCCTTTGAGTTTACCGCGTTTACACAATGAAATATGCGCGTTAATTTATACAAATTGCGTAAATGATTTTTCATACAAAATTTGACAGTTCGTTTACGCACTAGGGTAAATTTATACGTTTACACACTTTATAAGGCATTTATAAGGTTACATGAGTCCTCCTGTTGATTTAAAATCAACCAACTTATTGCATGCGTGAATATAATCAATTCAGGCGTTTGCTCGTTTGCCTCAACAGCGATTACATTCATCGGAATGAAAAGGCAAATATTTTTAACATTTAAATGATGTTAAATGTACAGCATTTTTTGAAGTACACATTTCCTATTTTGAAATAGAATGCAAATTTGATATAATTTTCCATGTGGAAAACATATTATTATAATGGAATTTCTACATTTTTTTTTCATGTCAAAAATGTAAAATTCAAATTATTTGTTAAATGAAAAATTAAGGTTTTTTTCACATTTTAAAATGTAAAAAACACATTAGTGTTTTTTTCCGTGTAGATATGACTTTTTAAATTAAATTTTTTTCTATTCGATCAGTTTCTTTCTTTTGAATTGTATATACGTATACGTTAGATCTCATGCATAGGCTCAAAAAGCATGAATACTATTTATTCCTGAAGGAGGTACTTCGGCTTTTTTTTATCAACTTATCTATGATTAATATTACAGGAATGCGATTCTGTGGCTTTTCCTAATGTTCACATGTTGTTGAGAATCCTGTGTACGCTTCCAGTAACAACGGCAATGAACGAGAGATCTTTTTCAACTCTTAGGCTGATTAAAAACTATTTGAGAAACACGATGAGTGAAAACCGATTAAATGGCTGTGCATCACTAAGCACCCACCGTGATCAAATTGTTACCGCTGATGAAGTTTTAGATAAATTGGCAAAGAAAAGCCGACGCATGCGCTTGAGTTTTTAATGTAACCTTTTTCATATCATATCCTAAATACACGTTAAAGCTAAATACAACATTTTTTTTATTTAATTTTTATTTATTTAACTGAAAAAACATTTTTTTTTACTCCACCCCCAAGGCAATTTTCTGGCTACGCCCCTGACTGTCAACAACAACTATAAATAAATTAACATATGAAAACAACGCATCAGTGCATATAAGGCATTTTAAAAACGAATAACAAATTTTCTGCTGACAAATGCCAAAGTGCAAATCAAATTTGGTATTTTGATGGTTAAGTGAGTATGTTGGTTGGTTGGTAGGAGGCACAGTGGTCGCTTTTGCCCTCTTCCGCTACGGAAAATTAAATTTTTAAAGTTTTCTATTTTCTTATGATTGGTAAAGTTGACCTGGCCGGTCAATAAAGATCTCACATATACTGAATATGTTCATGAATTGTGTGTTACCAAAATTTGTTTGCCTGACAAATGGAAGAACCCCAATCGATCCTCTTGGCAAGTACTAGAAGTTTTTAGGACCTTGCTAAATTGCTGCCTTGAGATCTGTCAACTCTGCCGCCCGTTTGAGCCTTGACTTGGCGAGCGCAGGACATGTACATAGAACGTTTCCAACCCTTTTTTCCGCAGCTCGCACTTCCTACATCTGCTGTTACTGACGAGGCCTAACTTATAAGCATGTCACGCCAGAAGGTTGTGTCCCATTAGTATGCCCATCGTGAGCCTGAAGTCTTCTCTCCTCAGAGCTATGAGCCACATTGTGAGTCTAATATCGTAGGTTTTGCACAGGAACTTAGAAATTTTGCAGCCTCCCGCTTCTGTTCTTTTATGCTTGATGTAGTACATGCAACTCCTGCTCCTTCTGATTTCTCCCAAACGGAATGGGGCGTCTGTCGTCGATTCAGTGAGTGTTGCACCCGCCTTTGTAAACTCATCGGCCTTTTCGTTACCTTCTATCTTTTTCTGAGCATAAACCCAATATAGATATATGGTCCGGCCTGTGCGAATTTTTTCCAATGCTTCTTTGCATTATAGAACACTTCTTGATGAAGTGCTGTGGATATTTTATTGCCTTAATCGCCACCTGTTAAGCACGCTTCCTCCAGGATTGCTGCCGCTTTCTTCACGGCTATCATTTCCGCTTCAATGTGGCTGCAGAAACCTGGTCTCCAGTAGGATCTACTTATTTCTGGATTGACATAGTAAATAGCAAATCCGACCCCTTCTTCTTTTCTGATGGGATGTCTCTTTCTAAATTTACAACTACACAGTTTTGTTTGAATTTGTCACATTTTTTAAACATTTCACTTGTTTGTACTTTTTTGAAATCGGTGTATTTTCTGGAACCGTTTACTTTTGAGAACACGATTAATATCTGTAACTGTTCCGAAAATTGGAGAATTGGTAGCTTTTTTGAAGCCACTTTTTGTCACCGGTTACTTTTTAAACGAATTACTGTTTTGAAAGCGGTATCTTTTTTCAAATCGTTAACTTTTTGAAACTCGTAACTTTTTTGAAGCTGTTCGTTTTTTTAACTGACAACTTTTTTGAAACCGATTACTGTTTTAAATAGGTAATTTTTTGACACCGGTTACTTTTTTAAACCAATAACTTTTTTGAAAGCGGTTCCTTTTTGAAGCCGCCTACTTATTTGAAAGCGATTAGTTTTGGGAAACCGGTTACTTATTTGAAACCGGTTGCTTTCTTGAAACTGGCTGATTTTTTGAAACTGGTTACTTATTTGAAACCGGCTCCTATTTTGGAACAGGTTTCTTGTTTTAAATCAGTTTTTTGGAAACCGGTTAGTTTTTTGAAACCGGTTACTTTTTTAAACTGCTAACTGGTTTGAAATAGGTAATATTTTTGACACCGGTTACTTTTTTGAAATTGTTCATTCTTTTAACCGGCTACTTTTTTGAAACCGCTTACTGTTTTAAACCGGTAACTGGTTTGAAATAGGTAATTTTTTTGTCACCGGTTACTTTTTTTAAACCAAGCACTTTTTTGAAAGCGGTTCCCCTTTGAAGCCGGCTACTTATTTGAAACCGATTGCTTTTGTGAAACCGGTTACTTTTTTGAAACCGGTTGCATGTTTTGATACAAGTTTTTTGGAAACCGGTTAGGTTTTCGAAACTGGTTACTTATTTGAAACCGGTTACTTGTTGTGATACCAGCTTTTTGGAAACCGATTAGTTTTTTGAAACCGGTTATTAATTTGAAAGTGTTCACTTTTTTGAAACCGGTTACTTTTTTAAACCGGTAGCTAGTTTGAAATACGTAATTTTTTTGTCTTCAGTTAATTTTTTTTAACCAATTACTGTTTTGCAAGCGGTTCCTTTTATCAAATCGACTACTTTTTGAAAGCGGTTCCTTTTTTCAAACCGACTACTTTTTGGTACTCGTAACTTTATTGAAACTGGTAAGTTTTTTACCGTATCCTTTTTTGGAACCGATTACTTTTAAGAAACCGGTTACTTTTTTGGAATTTTTTATTTTTATTTTTGCAGCCGGTTACGTATTTGGAATCTGTTACTTTTGTACATTTTTTAATAGGTTTTTTTTAAATATATATTGTGTTTTCTTTCGTTCTGTTGGAAATAATATTTTTACTCTCCAGCAACGTTCTACTAATTAAAAAAAAATTTTAACTGCATAAAAAACAGATTGTTGATATCAAATTTACCTTACGAATTATTAATTTTTGACCACTGTGCGCAGGTTCTTCCATGTGTGGCAGAGAGCGCAATACTTTCATATATAGATTTGCTCCTGCATGTGTGTTTGTATAGATATAAGAACTTTATACTCTGGTATAATTTTTCATTTTCTATGCTAAATCAATTTTGATTTGTTTTCATTCAAAAAATGACGACGCGTCAACTAAGCTCATTTGTAGTTTGCGTTAGTAGGTGCGTATATTGGTTTTTACTAAGTCATATATGTACGTATGTATATGTATGCATTCTGTGCAGCACCTACATATATATTCCGACTATTTTAAGTGGCATACTAGTTGGCTACCGGAAAACCCCTTCAATTTGTGTTTCGCATAAAACAGTGAAATATTAGAAAACATCCTACGAGAATCCACTACCGGCCCAGTTTCGGGGCCCAAATATATGAAACCTGCTTCCAGGACCAACCGAAGGAGAAGCGCGCTTGAACAGCATTCCACATTAAATATCACTGACGGACGAGACTGCCGTAGATATGCAAATCCTTCTAAGGTATAAAAGAGTTGAGACCGAGAACATTTCACACAGACCAAGCAAAAAATATACAGTTAAGAATAAAGAGGCTTGTGGGATCCAATTGAAAACTTCCATGTAACTGCAACAGAAGGTAGGGACCGCTTTTTTGGATTTCAGCGCATGGACTCTCAATAAGCCGATCAAAAGGGAACCAAATTAGTTTGGACTATGGGTGTAATCGATGTTGATTTTCTATTAAGGCACTAGTCTGAATATTTCGGGAATGATTTGATATAAGCATTAAGAAAATTTAAGGTAACTGGTTTTATCGTTACAAGAAGGGGAAGAAGAATTAGAAGGGCAAGAAAATGAAGAAGAAATTCGGTCTATGATATTTCTAGCACCTTTGATCAGAATAGTCCTGTTAATCTACAAGAGGAAGCAGCTGTAGCATTTGCTTGGCTTACATAGAGGCGCTGACTCGTTGTAATAACCCGCAGCAGCATCAGATTACCTGTACAATCAACTTATAGATAGTTACGAGCTTGAATGATGTCAAAAAGAATTGCGACAACACCAGCGCAGAAAATCAGAACCCCTATTGTCCACAGTTATGCAGCAAATAAGCAAGTGAATTAATTCAACTAGAGTTCTCTCGACAACGAAAAAACCAAGGCTCTTTGCGTATGCCAATTTAGGACTTTGTTATATAAAACTTCGACGAATAGAAGCCGTCGAGGCTCTAAAGAATATTATTGGCTTTTGTAATAGGCATGCTGTGCTCTTATCACATGAAACTTGGCCACGAATATTCGAAGCGCTTACTCGTTGCAAAAGCTACCAGCATTACCAGATCATCTGGGCAATGAATTTATTGGTAATCACGGGCTTCAATGACGCCAAAAAGCTCTGTTACAACCCCAACTCCGAGAAGATTGAACATAACTCCCTTTCCCATGCACCTATTCACACCTTTTTCAAGATTTTGGACTCACCCCACCTCGATGCAATAGTTATGCAGCATGGAAGCAAGTGAATTAATTAAACCAGGGCTCTTTTCGTATGCCAATTCAGGACTTTGTTAAATACCCCTTCAACGAACAGCAGCCGTCGAGGCTCTAAGGAATATTACTTACTTGCAATAGACGTATGTTCTATGTAATCGTATCCCATGAAATGATGGGACAATATTCCATTAAACGCCATGTGTTGTGGTTTAGTGGTTTAAATATACACATAATGTTGGTTAAAAAGTTCGGTTTATCCACACCTGCCTTGCACTGTCTTCTTAAACTAGACTTGGACTATATTTGCATCTACCATATCTTAAAAGGAAGGGGAGAGTTAGAACCTTGCTATGACTTTTCCCTCTAAACATTATTTAATTTATAGGAACGAGTTTAAATTATCTTTTCGAGTAGAACGTTCGATTTAAGATCCAATATATTCTTGATAATGCAACGAAATAAAAGTAAGTTATGTCAGCTTTCGCTCTACATAACGAATGCCAAATATTTATAATAAATTTCATATTTTACCTTCTCTCTTTCTTTCACTCATGAAAGTGTACCACCACAATGTGATCCGATTTCAGTAAAAAATACTTTGCATTTACTTACATACATATAATATTCTGTTATGCTATAATAATCATGAATTGTAAGGTATGCTCATATGAGTACTTGTAAGTATTTGAATACACCCTCGTGAATACATACAATTGCGTTGAAGTGAGTACATTACGCCCTCGCTAAAATAAACACTAAAGCAGTTCAGAGTTTTGTGCCTTTGATATAGGAATCGTTGCTCTAGAAAATATGAGCTACGGATCGCAAAAATATTTTTTATTTTCATATTTCCCTTTGTATTGACAGTTTTTAAATTGCAATTAAGAGTTGAAAAAAATTACTACGGCTTTCGATGCTGCGTAATTGCAATGACGTAGCAAATGCATAATCGTTTTTGTTAATGCATTGTGCAAATATGCCACACCAGTTTGCGAATGCAATGATGCAAGACAGCTTGCACAGAATACTGAACTTCCTAATTATATTAATTCAATAAATTGTTTATAAAAGCACCAAAAATTGATTGACTAAAAAAGAGCGGTTCCATTTTTTCGAATTTAATCTTACAGGGATTGTATTTGTGTAGGTATTTCGTACGTGTAGGTATTTCGTACATTGTACTATGATAAGGGTTTGCATCTTGTGCTGATAGCTTAAGAGTTTTTTTTTACCCTTTTCTTTTCTTACTAAGGTCGGCTTTAGGTGTGTCTGCGAATTTCAGTACAAAGTTTGGGGTTCTTGCAACCCTATTTTGAGGAACTTCCCGTGGAACTAATTTTGAAGCTCGGAACATAATTCAGAACACATTGACAATGCAGCCTGATGGATAAAACTTTCGCAGGGTGGCGCATGGGTTCTGATATTAAAAAAGTTATCCGGGATTTGAAATGTGCGATCAGGTTTTAGCATAGCTAAAAGTCCTATTAAACTTTAAATTAAGGATTAACAATTCTTCGCGGCAGGGATCGAGATGTTAAGAGATAATTGAAAAATACGTTCCCAGCATGTAGAGTCTCTGTGAGTTAGAAGCTGGGACCTTACACTTAGTTCAAGACATCATTGCATCGCAAACCAGGGATAAAGAAATACGCTAGGTGGCGCACTGGTAGAGATAATTGAAAAAAATTGTGCTCGGCTAGGAATATTTGGATAATTCTTTAATTAACTTTGGGGTGAACTAGAGACTTTAAATTTTGACCACAGCTTAGAGCTCTATAAATGAACTCTACTAGATGAGGCAGTGATCGCGATATTTATAGATCTTTAGAAAAGAAGAGCATATGGAATATTGCGATCGATTTCTTAATATCGTCTCATTGAGCTAGAAAATTGAAACCTTACACTTAATTCAGTACATCATTACAATGCGACTAAAGGAAGAAAGGTTGCTGGCTGGCGCAAGAGTGCAGATAATTAGAAGATTTATACACGATTTTTTTTAATACGTTTGGTGTGATTAAGTGGCGCCAGTTGACCAGGCAAAGCAATGACTGGTTTGCTTTTTTGGATGGCCATAATCGTATTATGTAAAGAGGTAAGGTTTCGCAGGGATAAAAATATTTCGAAACATCATACTGATCGCATGAAATTTTGCGATCATTTTTCGAGAAACTACAAACTTACAGTTTTCCTATGAAGTTTTAAGAAACGTCCCATTTAGCTACAAAACTGCAAGCTCACTCATAGTTCTCAAAACAAAAAAGTTTCAGAAAAAGGAAACAAAAATTCCGCCAGGTGGAGCACGGACCGTCTTGCTATCAAATTTTCTGAAGCTTCTCAGAAACTCAGTAACAGATCCTGGAAATCTGTAAATCCTTATCGAAGGGCAAATAGAGTGAAATACATGCAATGAAAAGTTCCGCTAGGGGGAGCACAGAATTCTTCAACATTATGTTTGCGCTTCTATGGTTAGTACACCCCTGGTTTAAGAACATATTTTCCGCTGCGATTTGATCCGTTCATATAAAGGATGTTTTAAAATGTCTTTAGTCTTATTTTTATTGGTTTTTAGTGACGATTTTATTAAACAAAATTTGTAAAATCGATATATTTAAAATTTCTGAGTATTAACTTGGTGGGATCTAACTAAATTCAAGGATTAAGTAAATTTCTTTATTGTACCTTATTATTTATTAAATAAGCAAGTTTTTTTCTTCACCATAATCGTAGTCAGATTAAGGATGTGTGTGCGTCAGGGTCAATTACAAAAACTTCAAAACAATTTCAGGTTATTCCACAAAATTTCTGCTTGCGTTATCGCTCATATTATGCGGTGAGCACCCAAACGGTGGCCTCCTGGTCAGCGGCCCCTTCGGCCTACCCCTTAATCTGGCCCTGTTTATAATAAAATGCAGAAATTTTTCCGAAATGGTTTGTTAGTTTAAAAATACTAGTTAGACATTTATCCAATTTTTTCACTTTTCGAAAATTTCGATATCATAGAAGTGGGCATGGTTTTATCCAACAACCAATTTATTCCGGATAAACAAATTTGTATGCTAAAGAAGGTACATTTTTTCTGGAGCTATCGTTTTGTCGGAGGGACGAATTTTGTCGACACTGACAGTTTTGATGTTCCTTCTATCTTGGGTTCACTGTACTTAAGATGCGCTAAAATATGAATGTGAGAAATGCATTACACAGCTGTAAGAGAATATAATATGGCGTTGAAAGTATGAAAAGGAAAACATAAAGAGGTGTATTCCTTGAAAATGCATACGCCCGCGTTTGAAAGCGTGGTGTGTGTGAGATATTTTTCAAGAAAAATATGCGGAAAAACAATGCGTCATATTGAATAAATTTTTCAGAGTGTATACAACGTCAACAGCAAGGAAAAGGGTTAGCTTTTGAACAACAAACGTGATACGCAAAAAATATAGAATGGAAGTACTAGTTTTTAATAATAAGGAAAACTGTTCGACAAAGTAGAATTTTATATGGAAACTTGAGTATCCTGTAGACTTTGTTCTATCAGCTCTGGGTTTCGAGATATCCTAACATAAAAAAGTGCAAAAAACACGGTTTTTGCCCATATTTGAGGTTATGTAGCCTTGCAGATGTTTTCTTACACCAAAATTAAAGGATGGAATCTTTAAATACAAGTCTTCTTTCAAATGGCGTCGAGTTTGCTCAAATATCGTTTTTCGCTGAGATATCGCATTTTAAAATTTTCATGTTTCTAAATTTTCCTACACCGGAAAATCGATTGAGATAACATAGACATGATATAGTTGATTATAATTTTCTTAAATTGAGTCTTATTTTTCTTAAAATTTTGTCTCACACTATAAGTGCGCTAACTCACCAGACCCCTACACTATCTAACCCTCGAGTACCGAGTGACACAGAGCCCTGAACCCTAGAAACCACCCCTATCATACCGAAAGCAGGATAACCCACTTAACCCTTTCTTAAAGTAACTCTTATTTATTTAGATATCTCACACCACAAGGAGGCTAACCAACCTAACTCCTAATCCACCAACCCCCACGTATCTCCCAAAGAAACATGAAAATTTCAAAATGCGATATCTCAGCGAAACAAAACATCTGCAAGGCTACATAACATCAAAAAACGGTGTTTTTTGCACATTTAGGTCAGGATATAAAAAAGCAGAGCTGATAGAGCAATTCAGAGGCTAGATTTGGATTCAGCACATCACATACCTTCGGAAATATATAGTCTGTTTTCTGGGTATGAATGTTGGTTAAATTTGGCGGCCTATCTAATTGAGTCGTTCCCCTGCCCGATAATATTTCTCTCGGCGATGTATCGACATTCTCAGTAAACTGGCACAATTGTTATATTGTACCTTTTGTAAAAAAAATTTACTGGGCTCTCCCTCATCCTACCCATATTTGATCCCTGTATTTCCCAAGTTTCTTTCCCCTTTCACTTTCTCGTTTTTTATCTCTTCTACTCCAACTTATTTCTCTCTAATCAAGCTAACTCTGGTTGTTTTTATCTTTTTCTTCCCTTTTCTAGATTCAACTCGCCATTATCTTTCTATCTGATTTCCGTTCCGATCCGTTTCCAACTCCCACTCCTATCTATTAATTTCCTTTTTCTATTTTTCAGTATACCTCTTTGCTTCCCTCTAGCTCTTCTTCTTAACCACTACCGTCTCAAAACCTTCATTACCTCATCCTATTTGATGCCCATTTTTTGAAAACGTATTCTGTGATTGCCCTGCTCCTAGTCTATAACTCAAAACCTGATGCTGCTCTCAATTTTAAAATTGGTCCTTTGATTCTTGAGTTATGAAGTTATAAACAGATTTTACATTCGCATATATTTATATAACATTAGCCTATTCAACATTTCAAACGAATCGACCCATCCTGGTCCAATTTCCAGAAAGAATCCTTAATATTAACATTGTCGAGGAGAAACCCCTGTATCAAATCTTAAGCATATCACACAATAAATAAGATATTTTCGAAAAGATCGCTCCTTGTCCACTTTCTGAAAAGAAAAGTTTCTCAAATACTAACTTGGTCAAATAGGTACCTTTACCAAACCTCAAGAAATCCGCAACATAAATTCGATTTTTTTTGGAGCTGGTCGGTCCTTGGTCCAGTTATTGGAATGAAACCTTTCAGTCAGTCATGGCGGTAGCCCTGTGCCAAATTTCAAGCAAATGACACCTTAAGTACGATTTTTAGAATAGGTGACCACCTGGTCCAATTTATGGAATGATATATTTCTCAAATATAAATTTGGCCAAGGGGTTAACCCTGTACCGAATTTAAAGCAAATCACACTCTTAATGTGATTTTTCAGAAAAGATTAGCCGGAAAGCGGAAGCCGTAAATATTTACCTTATCGAAGAGAAACCGCTGTACAAAATCTCAAGCACATAAAATCATATATAAGATATTTTGCAGTTGGCGGTTCTTGGTTCACTTTCCGGAATGAAATATAAATATAAACTTGGCCAAAGAGTTTCAAGAAAGTCGCACCATAAATTAAATTTTTTGGAATAGGTCGGCCCTTGGTCCACTTTATGGAAAAAAACGGTTCTCAAACAAAAAGTCAGTCATGGTGGTACCCTTTTGCCTAGTTTCAAAATATCACACACGTGAATATCAGATGCAGAAATGAGAAATAAATAATCAGAAGGCTGTTCGTGAAAAGTCTAGACCCTTGGAGAAATATGCGAACGAGGCAACAGAGAGTATAAAAACAGCGCAAGCTGAGGAATAATGAGACAGTTTGATTTTAACACACTATGAGTAATTAATTGTGAAGTCCTACTACCAGAGTAGTATTGTTAATAAGGAATATTTTGCCATACAGAATATTTGAGTTATTTATACGACAGTTTAGCGATTCGAATTATAACAGAAGCAGCAGAATAATTAGGGACTCTTAAAATTCGTTTTAATATTAAAATTTATATGCAGTAAATTCTCTTTTACTATCATGGTTAATAAGTATTTAAATCGCAAACATCAAAACTGGCTAGATCATGTACGCGAATGGATAAAAAACTCCAAAAAAGTACTCATCTCGACACCCACATTTTGGCGAAAGAAAAAAGAGGAGAGCTCCACTGGGTTACGAGAAACAGGTGAACAATCTCTCTTGACGCTCTGTACAGGCGGCAGGTATCGTGAAGCATTGAGACTACAAAGCAGCAAAGCAAAATAATTTTGGAATTTCGGCAGCATTTAGTGATGATGATGAACTCAGAAATAAATTTTTTGTCGCTTACGCAACCAACTTATTTTTTGCGATGCATTCAAGCTCATATCACTGATCAAAGTATCGAAATTCGATCTTTATATACTAACATTTTTTTACATCGGCTATATACCAACTTATCTACACTCGGAAACAATGGCTTTAGAAAAACTTCTGCGTGCAGAAAATGAAATTTTCCAACGCGTAGACATTTGAGAAGCTTGAGTAACTGTGAAGGGAGTAAAAACACTCAAGTGAACAATGGGAACAACAAATTGTTGCAACAGTCAAATGCTATACCACCAAACAGTGCAGCAAAGTTGCCAATATGATGTTGATATATCCTAACACATACACAGATACACATACACTCACATATTTGCATTTATATGCGTGTATACAGTTATGTTATTATCTATGTGTGCCAATTTTGTGATATTAAAATATACAATAGCGAAAAATCCAATATGCACTTTGATGATCCGATTACAAGTGTGCGAATCTTTCACGAGACGCATAACACATTTCAGTTTTTGTCATGTTGTAACAGCGGTTTAGGAATGCGCATTCTTGCTTGATTGGATGCTTCGAGAGGAGAAGGAAATCATTGAGAAGTTGGTAAAAGAAAAAGTGTAGAAAATGAATGAAATATGTTGAAAGGTTTTCTTTTTGAGAAATATTTTCGTTTTATTGAAGTTGGTAACATATTGAAGAATATTTGCGTTTTGTTTCGGTTATATTAAAGTTATGTGAAGGACTTTTTGAAATTCGTAATTTCTAAAGCAGGTTGTTTAGGCTGAACTGATTCATCAGTGAAGACCTCGCATTCACTGAATGCTGCCTACCAGACTTTGTTTGACGACAACAAAGAAAAAAGAAGAGGCCCAAAGAAAGGGAAATGGAAGCATATTATTGTTTTTGTTGTTGTTGTTGTATCGGTACAGAGACTATCCGAAGGCTTGGGGTGTTGACGGTCCCCTGCCGGATATAGATCCGGCACGTTCCAGTCACAAGCACCATTAAGGTACTAGCCCGATCATCTCGAAAACGATTAACTAAATATGACCACTTGAACCCTTAAAGCCATTACGCCCTCTAATTCCATGAGGAAAGTGAGATCGCCAGAGTCTTACCAGCCAAATATAATACATTCATATTTGTCACCGGATTCGCCTCGCGCAGATGAGGTTGACAATTGTGTTGCGCTTTTCAACCCCTTAAATACACAGGACACATGTTTTAAAATAACTCCGCCCGTTAAGCAAATATGAAAATCGAGATCTGATAACGTTGAAGCCGTTAGAACCAAGGCGTTTTTATAAGATTGTGATGCCCGAAGGCAGTTAGGTAGAAGCACCTTTGGTGGCCTAATACGCAGGACTTGCATATTAGATTTGGAGGGTGCGAGCTTGCGTCTACCACTTTTACCTTGAATTAATCGAATGCACCTATCTGATCTCAAGCTGTTGCGATTGTTAAATCTATATTCTTAGCGCCAACATACATATAAAATCCCGAAAAAAAAACAGTTCGAACATAACTGAATCCTGATCAATTATTATCCAGACACGACCAAATCCACAATATAAACTAACCCGACAAGATATGTAATATTCGAAACACGAAATCCCGACAAAAATCCCAATGATATACGAATATCATTTAAAAAAATGTTTAATTTTTATCCCTAGGCGTAACTTCCATTTTTACAAGAAAATCTTCTCTTGCGCGGACCTTGTTTCTCAGAATTCTTTAAAATTGTCCGACTATGATAAAGGGTCGCTGTGAACACACAGTATTTTCTTACTTGAATGCTGTGACGTAGTAGAAACTTACTTCGTCTTCCTATTATTTCAGCACTATTTAATGTCAATTTGTTATATTGTGTTGTATTTACCTTGTAGGGTGACCGCGCTCAGCTTAGGCCTACTTCAATTCAGGATCTTATATTTCCTAGTAAACAAGACTTTTCCGCGTTTTTGGTCAATCACACCTCTGACCTGATTCTTTGCTGGTATTTGCCACTTATCTCTTAAGGCGGATGTACTTCAGTGAAATAAGGACTATCTTCGATTGTCCGTTTTGAAACTTTGAAAAATTTTGAATATTGTTTGAAACTAATAAACTTTAACCAACTTCGCTTCTGCTTAGTCTAATATAAAAGTAATCGAAGCCATTGCGTAATAACTCCCTTTACCGATCTCCCTCCAACGACATCTGCCATTTTTATGCCCAGCTGTACTTGTACACAGGGTATTATAACTTTGATTGGATAACGTTTGATTGTACAGGTATAAAGGAATCGAGATAGATATATACCTCCATATATCAAAGTCATCAGTATCCAAAAAAAAATATGATTTAGCCATGTCCGTCCTTCCGTCCGCCTGACCGTTAACACGATAACTTGAGTAAATATAGAGATATCATCGCTAAATTTGGTACACGAGCTTACTGGGACCCAGAATAGATTGCTACTGAAAATGAGCGACATCGGATGATAACCACGCCCACTTTTTATATATATAACATTTTGGAAAACACAAAAAACCTGATTATTTAGTAAATAATACACCTTGAATATTGAAATTTGACGTGTGGACTGATATTTAGACCCTTGATAAAAATTTGAAAAACATTTTTTAAATGGGCGTTGCATCGCCCACTTGCGATAAAATAAATTTTACAAATATTATTAATCATAAATCAAAAATCGTTAAACCTATCGTAACAAAATTCGCCAGAGAGTTTGCCTTTACTATAAGGAATGCTTTGGAGAAATCGGTTAAGGACCACGCCAACTTTTATATAAAAGATTTTTAAAATGGTCGTGGACGAATAAAATAAGCTAGATCTTTACAAAAAAGAGCTTTACATCAATGGTATTTCATTTCCCAAGTGGATTAAAACAATAAATAGGGAAAACTTCAAATTTAAAAAAAATGGGCGTGGCACCGCCCTTTTATGACTAAGTAATTTTCTATGTTTCGGGAGCCATAACTTAGCCTTGTAACACTATTAAGCAAACCAAAATAACAACAACAGCATTTCAAGTGTACAACTGGGTATGTAATATTCGGTTTCACCCGAACTTAGACTTCCTCACTTGTTTTTTTAAATGGTTTTATTTAGGTTGACTTGACAGGCTGCACAGCCGGCCGGCCAGCGCGAATTTTGTAATTAAAATTTAAGTAACTTTTCGATAAGCTACAAGCTTGAAACTTAGAATATAGTTCAGAACCCGATGACAATGCAATAATAAGAAAAAAAATATTACAAAAATCGTATTTGTTGTCCGATTTGGCTCATATTTGGAACACATAATACATACAAGAATAGAAAGCGACATATGAAAAAAATCGCCGCTAGGTGGCGCATGTATCGAGATATTCACAAAAATCTATTTGTGGTCCGATTTGGCTCATATTTGGAACACATATTTGACATACAGAAATAGAAACTGCTTTAGTAAAAAATCCACGCTAGGTGTCGCAAAAATTGAGATATTAAAAAAACTCGTACTTGTCTGTCCAATTTGTCTCTTTGAACAAATATTATATACAGTCCGGTAGAAGTGACATCAAAATACTTTGCAGCACTGAAGTTCAAATTTTGCTAGCGGAATTTCAGTATAAAAAGTCTAGTCCCGTTAGAAGAGACGTCAAAATACTTTGGAGCACATAAATTTGAAATTTCATCACAAAAATTCATTTCCCGGTAGAAGTGACGGCAGAATACTTTGAAGCACATAAATTCAAATTTCAGTATAATAAAATAAATAAAAAAAGATCTTAAGTTAAACGGTTTTATTGAAAGCAATACTTCCATTAAGTAATAATAATACTAAAAGATAGAAAAAATAAAATCTTAAGTTAAACGGTTTTATTGAAAACAATATTTGCATTAAGTAGTAATAATACTAAAAGATAGATAATAATTAGGTAGGTCCTAGGTACTAGTCATCACACCCCTCATCAATCTAGGGCGTTGATCAGACAATTAAATAAAAGCGTTAGGCTCGTGAAATTTCTGAAAATGTGAGGCGTAACATAACCTGATTAAGGTTCAGTTGGTCTTACTTATGACTACCCATAGACATTTGACGCGTCCAACGCTTATATTTAATTGTCTGATCAACGCCTTAGATTGATGAGGAGTGTGATGACTAGTACCTAGGACCTACCTAATTATTATCTATCTTTTAGCATTATTACTACTTAATATAAGTATTGTTTTCAATAAAACCGTTTAAATAAATTTTTTTTTATTTTTTTATTTTCTATCTTTTGGTATTATTACTACTTAATGTAAGTATTGTCTTCAATAAAACCGTTTAACTTATTTTTTTTAATTATTTTATTTTCTATCTTTTGGTCTTATTACTACTTAATGTAAGTATTGTTTTCAATAAAACCGTTTAACTTAAGCATTTTTTTTAAATTATTTTATAAGCTTAATTTAGAAAAACTTCTTTCAACAGTTGCTGTTGTAACCGGAAGGGATATAAATAAAAAGCATGCTGTTATTACCTCCGGAAAACTGGATGAAGAACTATTGAATTCCATGAGTAATAATTGAATTAGTTCCTTAATTGAGTAAATTTTTGGGTTTCTGATTTTAAGCATGTTCTAAGAGTCTTTAGTTGGTCATAAAGGTTAACTGAGATGTCATTACTGTATGTAGCAGACAGTTTACCGGAAGCGTTTAATAACTCTTCGTTTGAAGAAGAGAGGAGTTTCTGCGGTTGTAATATTTCGAACATACTACTCAGGTTGCGAAGGTTCTGAAATCTTTGTTTAGTTTGTGAAATTAATATATCTAAACAGCAATAGTAAACATTGAATTTGAAATAAGATTTCGTCAAAAAACCGCTTCGTTATTTTTCTTCTTTTATTTATAAAACCAGTTGACACATTCCACGCTTTTGCCAAATCTTTAGCCTCCTTATGTAAAGTATTCCTTTCATTACCTAAATCGCACAGTCTATTCAAAGGATTACCTAATAGAATACTAGTTTTTTGTAAGTCATTATTTTCATGCTGCAGAGCTTTAGAAACAGGGTAAAATGATTTCAAATAGTAATGTGACAAGCACTAAGAAATCATAACTCTCTAAAATGTCTATTATATTTTTACATTATTCACGCTCATCTTTTTTATTCGAAATTCAATTTAGTTGGTACAAATTTTTCATGATTAATATATAATTTTTCTTTACCGCTAATAAAGCGTCGTTCCTTGAAGACCATCTACTAGGACATACTTTTTTAAGGGTAATTAAATATTTTTCGGTTCTCCCCATAAATTCAGAAAACAAAAATTCAGAAACACATTTTTTTCAGAAAACATTAGTCAGAGCTCTTTTTTCAGAAAGCTAAAATTCAGAAGTCACAACTCCGAAACAAAAATTGAGAAATCAAAATTCAGAGGCAAATATCAGAATTCAAATTTCAAAAGTTGAAATTTATAAGTCAAAATTCAGAAACCAAAATTCAGAAAGCAATCAGAGGGCAAAAAAACATTAAATCTTTGCACTAAATTTTAAGTTTTTTTGCTCTCTGATTACCATCTGAATTTTGACTTAAGAAATTTAACTTCTGATTTTTTTTTCGGCCGTCTGGTAACTTCCTGGAACACAGCAATGTCCAAAGAAGGCGTTATATCCAATCGAATTATGGATGTATTATGTATAATAGCACCAAGTTGAGTTTGGTTAGGTTAGGTTGAACTGGCCGGTCCATGAAGACCTCACACTGACTGAATAAGTCCGTAGTGTTACCAGAAGTTTGTTTTAACGACCAAACTGAAAAACCCTATCAAAAACCAGGACCTATATTATAAAATAACTCCGTCCTCTTGGCAAATACTAGAAGCTTCCTAGGATTTAAGCCACTTGCTGCTTCTATATCTGACAGCTGTATCACTCCTAATAGGTGGAGTCTTAGCCTGGCAAGTGCAGGGCACGAGCACGAACGTGCTCGATCGTTTCCTCCTCCAACCCGCACTTCCAACATCTGCTATCACTGGCCAAGCCTAATTTAAAGAAATGTGACGCCAGAAGGCAGTGTCCAGTCAGAATACCCGTCATGAGTGCTCTCTTTTTAATGATAGAAGCAACTTAGTCTAAGGTTGTAAGACCTGCATATAATCTTCGAAACTTTACATCCTCGCGCTTGAACCCACGTCTTTCCTGCTTGGTCGATTATGTGCACCTCTTGCCTTCGCTTAATTTCGCCCAGTCTAATTAGGACGCCTACGGAGCAAGCTTCGAGGGATGCGCCCTTTTTAGCTAGTTCATCCGCTTTTTCATTCCCATCTATTCCCATATGCCCGGGGACCCAATATAGGTGTATGCTTCTCCCTGTCCTAATTCCCTCCAGGGATTGCTTATACTCTAACACGCATTTAGATGCTGTGCTATGCGAGATTATTGCCTTAATTGCTGCTTAACTGTCAATATAAAAGTTAACACGATTGCAGCTTGGGCTATTTTCTTCCAGGGTTGCTACTGCTTTGGTTACGGCTACTATTTTCGCTTGGAAAACGCTACAGTAATCCGGCATCCTGTAGGATCTATTTGCTTTCGGATCAGCACAGTATACCGCAGATCCTACTCCTTATACTTCTTTGGAACCATCTATGTACACATATATCGCCTCGTCCGCCATTTGAGCACCCTTGCGCCAACCGCCGACTTCTATTGTGGCCTTAAGATCGCCCAAATTGAGTGAAGTCCAAACAAATAATTTTATCGAAGGGCGGCACAACGTCATTCGAAGTGCGTTTGAGACACACCCTACCATATTTAATTTGACAAATAAAATAAAAAACCAACAGGCAATAACAGAAATAAAATTGAAGCAGTTTTCAGCTGGAGGCGAGCCATATCGAAAACGCATTTGTTTAATATTGTAAATTCATTTGTTGTTGTTGTTGTATTAACAATAGGCTTTATCGAAGGACGAGTAGATGGTCTTTGCCGGATATAGATTGATACGTTCCGGTTACAAATCACCATTAAGTTATTAGCCCAAACATCTCGGGAACGATTTATAAGACCGCCCTCCCACCCTTGGTCCCTTGAGGAACTTGTAGTCGCCAGAGCCTCGCCTGCTAAAGATGTGTATCAATCATTAGTATTTGTAACAGGATTCCCCTCACGTAGATAAGGTTGACAAATGGGTTGCAGAAGTTTTGAAACTGTAAAGCTGTGTATTGCTCTTATCATCCGCGTGAATCCCTGTAAATTCACTTGAAAAAAGATAAACGCGAAAACGATTTAATTAAATATATATTTAAATAAATTAAATTAATTAAACTTTTTCTTTATATGTACAAAATACCATTCAAATAAATAAACGAGAGAAATTTAATGTTTTTTTCTGTCCTCTGATTACTTTCTGAGTTTTTACTTCTGAATTTTGCCTTCTGAAATTTGACTTCTGAAATTTGACCTCTGAATTTTGACTACTGAAATTTGACTTCTAAAATTCGACTTCTGGGAC
Source organism: Eurosta solidaginis (assembly GCA_029619165.1). Taxonomy (NCBI): domain Eukaryota; kingdom Metazoa; phylum Arthropoda; class Insecta; order Diptera; family Tephritidae; genus Eurosta; species Eurosta solidaginis. The sequence goes on along the minus strand of JARSSU010008883.1, from coordinate 33,368 downwards.
CTCAGTTCTGAATTTTGTCTTTCTGAAAAAAGGGTTCTGACGAATGTTTACTGAAAAAAATGTATTTCTGAATTTTTGTTTTCTGAATTTATGGGTGGCACCATATTTTTCAGAAGAATCGTCAGTTAACATTGCCCAGCATTTTATACTATTGCCAAAAAAGTATATATTAATTCTGGATTATCGAAAAAAGTCGACACTTCACGAGTATGTTTCGCAGCATCGTTTAAAACTAAATTTAGTGCATGCGCAGCACAATGAACATAATCGTCATTCGGAGCATGCTCTTTTATTAGGGTTTGTAACCCTCCATAAACACCCACATAACATTTCCTACAACGTAACCCTGTCCTCTACATTTATTCAAATCAATTCCATATTCTTTAATCGTATTTAAAATTTCAGTTTAAGGCCTTCAGCACTGCAATATACACAAAAAGGACTCACAGAATTTTAATCAGTTAGGCACATTATCATCATTTTCCGTAATCGAGATGTATCTAAAAACTACAGAAAGTTGGTAAATTTTTGACAAGTCTTGTGTTGTATCTAGAATTATTGTAAAAAATGAACCTTCCTATAAGTTTTTATTTATTTTCACTTGGCTGTTGTCTCTAATCAAATCTTGCAAGTTAAATTTGATACACTTCCCGGTGTCCGATTGAGCTGAAATTTTGCACAGATGTATAACTCCGATGACAATGCAATATTACTTTGCGAGAATTCGATACATTAATAGATAACAGAGTTATCGGTAAAAATTTGTGTTCACAAGGGAATAAAAGCCTAAGTCCTTTGCTTAGAGGGATGGTGAATAATCTACAGCGGCTCAAGAACGAGGTAACCTCGCTTTGTTTGTGTATACAAGGAACCCATAAGTTAGCCTGTTAATCTTCAATGTTGCATACTTTTCTGCGCACTTGATTTTGATTTACAGATTTAACCCACAGAGCAGAGATCTGCAAAAAGTAATTGTAAACTGAACGCGACATAGGCAAAGTCACAATCAATATGATTTTAAGTTAGTGAGCACTGTTTGACACAATTTTATATGTGCTCTCTGTCAAAAATGCTTCAACTAACTTAGTCACATTTTATTTCGATTATGAATATGTCCCAATATATTCGCATCATGATATAAAAAATCGTGTACTGATACTCAGTCAGGGTTATTCAAACGTAGCGATTCGTATCAGTAATTTGGTTGAGAGTCTTTTTCATCCTGACACCGCGTTAGCGTTGAACGCGAAAGAACTGATTAACAGAAGATGCTGATATCCGAAGTGAAACCACTTTTGGCAAACACAAACGATATGTTTTCTCGAAAATCTGTATATTCATATGTATGAATGTATGTATGTATTTAACGTTTTGTTGTTTCAAGAGCACGTGAACATGTGTATGCACATATACACAAATTCATTTGAATGAGTTGAACAAAGCATGGGGCGCATTACAAAAGTACAACTGCTGGCGAAGATGATTAGTGATAACTTCTTGGAACGCACAGTTGCAACTTTACGACAAATTAGTGAGCATAAAAATTTTCCGCTCTATTCACTCAACGTTTTTATCGATTGGTTGTTGACAGTTGGCTCAACGTATCGTTTCAAAAGTACAATTTCTTTCACTCAGCTGATAACTGATTATTAGCAAGATCAATTAATTGATGGAAAAAAAACAATGATCAGATTGATGTTAATAATATGATGCACTCAGACATTAACAAAACCGGAGGTCTTCCAAACGAACTAGAAATATTTGTTGGTGCAAAATTTATGTTGAGATCTAACTTGACGTTGCTAAGGGCAATAGGTTATATCACGGAAATTATATGGCCATATTACAGACGTGCTCAACTATACCATAACAATATACCATCGGCTCGCGTAGGCTTTGGTAATGATGGCGTTCACATAATACAGCCTAAATCAGTTCATATTCCTTCTAAATTTAATCACGGCACAGCTGAAAGGAGAATGCTTCCGATTGTCTTGTTGTGGGCGTCAAATGCTGAGAACTACTGTAGATCATGCTGTTATTTGTCTAGACTGCAAATTATTTGCTGCTGGTTAAGATTATGTGGCTTTAAGCCGAGCTAGGTCTTTAACAAGTCTTCGCATCGAAGAACTTGACTGTTCAATGACTTCGAAGAAACCTTGTAATGTTGACGCATTAAAAGAAATGGATAGGATGAGAACCGTTACAAATAAATAAGTGAAGATTACATAATATTTTACCCTACTAAAAATTAAAAAAAAATTGATATTAAATTAAATTTGAAAAAAAAATCTTTTCTAAGAACAAGCTTTTATTACTTGTTAATACAACAAACTAAAAAGTAAAAATTAAAATTAAATAAAACAAGTAAGGAAGGCTAAGTTCGGGTGTAACCGAACATTTCACACTCAGCTGAGAGCTTTGGAGATAAAATAAGGGAAAATAACCATTTAGCAAAATCAACCTAGGGTAACCCTGGAATGTATTTGTATGACATTGGTTTCAAATGGAAGGTATTAAAGAATATTTTAAAAGGGAGTGCGCCATAGTTCTATAGGTGGACGCAATTTCAGGATATCGCCATAAAAGTGGACCAGGGGTGACTCTAGAATGTGTTTGTACGGTATGGGTACCAAATTAAAGGTATCAATGAGGGTGTTAAAAGGGATGGCCCTTAGTTGTATATGTGAAGGCCTTTTCGAGATATCGATCGAAATGTGGATGAGGGTGACTCCGAACATAATCTGTCAAGTAGCGCTAATTTATTTATATATCTAATACCACGAACAGTATTCCTGCCAAGGTTCCAAGGGCTTTTGATTTCGTCCTGCAGAACTTTTTCATTTTCTTCTACTTGATATGGTAGGTGTCACACCCAGTTTTTCTAAAGTTATATTTTGCGTCAATAAACCAATGCAATTACCATGTTTCATCCCTTTTTTCATATTTGGTATAGAATTATGGCATTTTTTTTCATTTTTCGTAATTTTCGATATAGCAAAAATGGGCGTGGTCATAGTCGAATTTCGGCCATATTTTATACCAAGATAAAGTAAGTTCAGATAAGTACGTGAACTAAGCTTAGTTAAGATATATCGATTTTTGCTCAAGTTATCGTGTTAACGGCCGAGCGGAAGGACAGACGGTGGATTGTGTATAAAAACTGGGCGTGGCTTCAACCGATTTCGCCCCATTTTCACAGAAAACAGTTTTCGTCATAGATTGGTATATTTTAGTTCGACTTATGGCCTTAAAAGTATTCTAGACGAATTAAATGAAAAAGGACGAGCCACTCCCATTTTGAAATTTTGTTTTATTTTTGTATTTGTTGCACCATATCTTTACTGGAGTTGAATGTTGGCATAATTTACTTATATACTGTAAAGATTTTAAATTTTTTTGTTAAAATTTGACTTAAAAAAATTTTTTTTTAAAAGTGGGCGTGTTCGTCATCTGATTTCGCTGATTTTTATTTAGCACACATATAGTAATAGGAGCAACGTGCCTGCCAAATTTCATCATGATATCTTCAACGACTGCGAAATTACAGCTTGCAAAACTTTTAAATTACCTTCTTTCAAAAGTGGGCGGTGCCACGCCCATTGTCCAAAAATTTACTAATTTTCTGTTGGCGTCACAAGGTCAACGCACCTACCAAGTTTAATCACTTTACCCGTCTTTGGTAATGAATTATCGCACTTTACGGTTTTTTCGAAATTTTCGATATCGAAAAAGTGGGCGTGGTTGTAGTCCGATTTCGTTCATTTTAAATAGCGATCTGATATGAGCGCCCAGGAACTCACATGCCAAATTTCATCAAGATACCTCAAAATTTACTCAAGTTATCGTGTTTAGACGGACGGACGGACGGTCATGGCTAAATGAATTTCTTTTTCCACCCAGATCATTTTGATATATAGATGTCTATATCTATCTCGATTAGTTCATGCCGTTACGGATTACCGTTATGCGAGCAAAGTTAATATACTCTGTGAGCTCTGCTCAGCTGAGTATAAAAATACTTTTTTAAAAATAGCTTCTATTATTGGTTAATAAAATAAACTAAAAAGATTATATTGTTCCTAACTGCAGTACCAAGCAAACTAATAATTTAATTTGGAATTATAGGGCTTAAATAATTTATTTCGCCTTTTGGTTTTAGAAGCAGTTCTTTTAAAGTTGCATCATATTAGATAGTAAAGGTATAAATGCCATACAATTTCCAGAATTAGAATCATGGCCTCGTAAAGGGAGATTACAAGATGCTTATGCAATTATAACATTAATTATACGATGCAATACATCTCTCCATAATGTAATTTTAAAATTTGTTTCACTTTGTTATAAAGTATCGATGGTATTTCCTTGTAACCAATTATTATAAGATAGGGATGCATGAATATGCTGCTGTGACTTTTCATGGTCAAGTATAGTTTGCGAAAAATTACTTCTAACCGAAATACCGTTAACCAATGCAGTAGAATACGATTTGCTTTGACGATCTGCTAATAACCAACAAAAGTGGCAATATGATTTGTGTAAACATTAGATTAACATAATCATGGTCTTGGAATTTGTATGCCTGCCTTATTGAAATATGAATATTAAGAGATCGAAAAAGATCGGTTACTTTTTGAATCTTTTGGAAACGGTCCTAGTGGTTTAAATGGACCCAATTTAAAAATTACTAGCAGACCCGGCAGACGTTGTTCTGCCCTAAATTTGTACATCTGCATACATTTTAATAAGTTTTTCCGCCTAACTCTCCCTCACCCCTCTACACTTTTTCCTAATCTATGTATCACTCCTCCCTCCGTATTTTTTCGCTTCATCTATCTCCATCTTCGTCTCATTCTATCTCTTTCTCAGTCTCCTTCTCTTCTCTCTTTTCTCTTCTCTGATGTTTTCTCATTCTTCTTCATATCTTATTGCCAGTCCCAGAGGGTGGTACGTATTTTGTTCCAGTCCCATTCCGAGTCTCAGTCCCAGTCCCACTCCGAGTCTCAGTCTCAGTCCCAGTCCAATCCCAGTCCCAGTCCGTCTCTCGTCTACTTCCGGAAAAAGCATCGGAAATTCTAATATAGGCAAATTTATATACCAAATTCAGGCAAATCGAATAGGACGTATGTAAATAGGTATGCAAGTATTATTAATTCATGTCTTTATTTCGGCTTCGCAAGCATATTTATCAGTTTTGCCAGGTTGATACGACTAAATCGAATATCACAATGAAAATTACTTAAAAGCTCTCAGCAACAGCTTTCATTTTGATATCTAAAATACACACACATTCTAGGGGTGCCCGGGTCAACGTTCTGGCCTCTATCTCGAGACCCTAGTCATCGATAGGTATGAAAACTACCTGTACTAAAGCACTCAGCAACAGCTTTCATTTGATATCCATATTGTATAAACACATTTAGGGGCGCCCGGATCCACTTTTTGTCCTATTTCTCGAGACCCTAGTCACCAATAGGTATGAAAACTACCCTGTACTAAGCACTCATCAGCAACTTTCATTTGATATCCTATGGTATAAACACATCTAGGGGTGCCCGGGTCCACTTTTTGTCCTATATCTCGAGACCCTAGTCACCAATATGTATCCTGGTCCACTTCCCGGAAGAAAAAATTATCCGACATTTTATTCTAGATATAACGCTACCTACATATCAAATTTCAGGCAAATCGAGCCATATACACTACAGTTTAGAATAAATCGTCCCTGGTCCACTTCCCGAAAAAAAACTTTTCACAAACACTCTCCGGGTTCCTATTAAGTTATCCTAAAAATTTCATGGTAATATTTCTATCCGTTCTCGAGTTATGGAGTGACAATCAAAATGTATACTTCTTTTTATATATATAGATTTTTCATTCGCATTCAGTTGGATTTGCACCAAAATTTCCTCTATCTGATGAAACTATATTACAATCTTCAGATATCAAAGAATCGTCGATTTTTTCTTCTATTTCCGGATGGATATCTGATGAAGAATATGCTTGGGTTTCATCTATTTCGGGATGGACATCTGATGAAGGATGCACTTCGGTTTCTTCTATTTGCGGATGGACATCTGAAGGATGAAGGATGTGGTTCAGGAGAATCTGAAAATACAACTGTTAAAAAATAAGAAAGAAAGTTTTCATAAATTTCAAAAATAAATTTTAAATAAATTACTCTATATAAGGTTACGATAAGTGAGTGTAAAGACATCCGCACACTCTTCGCGTGCTAGTACAAAGTCACCCATAGGCGCAGCGCAGCCCATGCGCAGCTTTACGAAGATAATTAAAACTGAAGAGTTAAGCGGGGATTGCCCTCATTGCTTTAAATGTATGAAAACATTTATTTGAAGCAATTTTTAATTTATTTAATAGTTTGAGAAAAATTAAAAAACGTGACTTCAGGACGGACAAGGCGACAGCTGCTTCGATTATACCTTGTAAATCTCTTCAAAGCCTTTTCTCCCGGGAGTGGGGCTGAAGATAATTTATGAACATACGCTTGAAATGGTTTGCTATTCAAAATCATTCGCAATCAGTCACTCACCGTAAGTTGGGATCTCAAATTTGGCTTGCATTATCATCATAAATATAGGTTTTTACGCAGTCACCATACAAAAAGTTGTTTTTTAAAACAAAATCTAACCGAATATCAAGAAAAAACTATAGGTTAACTTTTTGAAGTAAATCCCCTTTGATTAACTATTAAATTTAAAGTAAATCCTCCATTTTACGTACGGGGGTTACTGTTTTTTTTTCAATTGAATTTTAGACGAATGTCTGCCATAGTAAAATCAATTTAATAAACAAACCAATATACGTTTACAAATAATTGTAAATGATTTTACTATGTCATCGGAAACTCAATCGCTATCGCAAAAAGATTAATAGTAATCCGCCAAGTAGATGAGATAAATGGGTTGGGTAGTAAAATTTTTACTTCGGGATTATACTTACGTTTGCAATCACTTATAGAAGGAGTCTGAAAAAATGAAGAAATTTTGGGCACTTCTTTTCTGTTTATTTTTTCTTTTCGTAGTTCCGCTGGGATAATCTCTTTTCCTTTAACTCATTGTTTTATACAAATCTCTACTAACACTATTTAATCAGGAGAACAAATTGTTTTAATTTACCACAATGTAATGCACAATTAAATTAAACGCTTCAATAAACACTGCTCTCCGGGGTTCTTATGCAGATTATACGTATTATTTTACGGGAGCATCCCCGTTGAAGTATATAACTGAAACGGGGAAATCCCGCGACCAACGATAATAACCTATGTAGTGTAAGGTGTTGCCAACTTTTGAACAGGGACAAACAATTTTTTTGTTTTCAATCTAGTCATTTCAGAAGTAAAATAAAATTGGGAAGTTTTTACTAATTTTTGCACGCACAATGGGGTCCTTCGTGCTTTGTGGGTCCCGTATAATTGATATGACTAATACGGCGGTAACTATGCCCCTAATCCTGGCCCAAGAAATTGCAATGTAAATTGGACCACATATTCATATAAGGATCAGTTATGGAATACTCGTATGCCCTGAATTACTCTTAAAGTACTCCTTAATCGACCTAAAGGAGTATATACATTAACCTGGGTCGATTTTTATGGACGAAAGTTAACCGATATCGCGCCATCGATTTGTCGATAGGATTTGGGCTCAGGAAAAAAAGTTCCACTACGCATACCCAAAAAAAAATAATTTTCGAGCCTGCGAAAAAAAAATGGCGAAAGGGTCAATTTTTCGACCAAAACACTCCCCAAAACCCAAAAAATATTGTTTTTTTTTCAAAAAACTGTTGTAAAAACGTTGGTGATAAAGAAAAAACGGGTTGGGGTCAAAATTCTGCTTTTTTGGAAATTCTGCATTCATAATTCCGGAAGTCGCAACACCGGAAATCAATATTATGGAGGTCAATATTCTGGACATGCACAGTAATTCTGCATAGAACACCTTTCGGCATAGGCGGCCTTCGGCCGCACTTTAAAAAAATAACCCTTAGCCGATCCAACACCGGCTACGCCAAGCCATGATTCCGGAATTTTGACTTCCAGAATTTTGTCGACCCAGAATTTTGATTCCGGAATTTCCACTTCAGAATTTTGATTTTAGAATTTTGACCGTTTCCCAGAAAAAACTTCACAAAAACAAATGTACACAACGCGCAAATTAATAGAGCCAGAATGTGTCAATTGTGTTGTTAGTTTAGAAATCGGAAAAACTGAAATAAGCATGAAAACAAATACCAGCAGGATAGCCTAGTGGTTAAGGCAACTGCAGTTTCACCGTGTGATTCCATGTCCGAATCTCGGTGAAACCTTTGATAACATTACGAAATTACCTGATGATGATTACGTTGGCGGTTTTCGAAATGGTACCATCGCAATATGCCAGTAAATGCTTCTTTCTTTCTTTTCAGTTTCTCTTAGAAAAATATAATAATTGAATATTCAATTATTATAAGCCGGTGTTAAGCTCATGAATTCCTAATAATATTTATGAATCAATTTTGATTACAAATTTTTTCAGTGCTATTATATTTTTGAATAATTTTTAGTTGAAGTCTAAGTTTGGGCGCAACTGAACATTAAATACCCAGCGGTGGTCTCATATACATATATACATTACGGATACATGCAAAGAGAAATATCAAGAACCTTAAATGATATGATAGCTGAAACATACTACCTACAAATATAAATTTTCGTCTTCCGTAAGCAGCTATATAAAAAAGTGTTGATTCTAAAGCAATGAACTGAGCCAATACCGGTAAATTGGAACGCTTTTTCGACTTTGATAATAAAGGTTTTGTGAAGAACTTAACTAAAAGGAGAGGACTAGGACCATATAGGATTTTTCTTTTAAATGCTCTATCTTGATTGGTAATGAAGTACCAAGTCATAAATATATTGTCAAATTTGCTGCTTCAAGCAGCTTAAAAAAAATGACGTAATAGTTCTGCGAAATTGCAAAGTGATATTAACGGCTTTTGATGTATGACTTATAAAACTTAAAAAATCTTCTTCTCTTCAGTGTGGGTGGTGCCATAATAAAAATTTTTGCTCAATTTATTTTTTGCGTTTTCAAGGTAGTCGACCTGCTTTGTTTCATCATTCAGCCAGTATTTATTAATCCAGTGTCCCATTTTTACCATTTTAGAAAATTCTCGATATTGAAAATGATCGAGTGGAATCTTGCGATCGGCCATTTTCAATGCCAACATATTCTGGATCAAGATAAGCCAGTGTACCAAATTTTGTGACGATATATCAATTTTTACTCGAGTTATCGTGTTAACGAACGGACGCAAATGGCTTAATTAAAATACGCTGCGTATAATAATTTTTAGACTGATTTGTTTAATGAGACATACATATCTGGGTATGTATAAACAAAATGTACAAATATTAATGATACATAAAAGTTTTGAGCGTTTCTAGATAAAAAAATATAGTCAGGCAAGTAAAAAATGATTCGCCATACTTCGAAATAAAACGAGTCACTTAAATTTATATTTTCACTTGTTTTTCTGAGAGGAAATTAATAAGACTAAGGTTTTTTTTCATCTCTTGATCATCCACTTAATTTCTGTGTAATTTTGTAGAAAAAGAGAGAGTTTAAAGATAAAAATTAAATATTTAATCAGCACTTCATTTACTATCTTACACATTTCCAATGCCACCGCTGACGCATTCTGCTATTTTAACTTGCATTTTGTGCGTAACAAAGCCATTTATTTGAACAATTGCTTGCGTTAATAAATAGATGTATATATGCGAAAATTTGTTAAAATGGCTTAAGTTGTCTTAGGGAGAAATTTCATAAATGCACTGATTCCTCAACATATTTTAGAGCAACAACATTTTAACTTTTTTGGGCTTCTTCGGTTGTGACGTGCAAAGTTGTATTTGGTATTGTCCTGAAACAGAACGTATTTATAGTTTTTATACTGGCAAAGATGCTATTTTCTAGGTTTTAGTATTGTTATTACTTCATGTAAGTATTGTTTTCAATAAAACCGTTTAACTTAAAATTTTTTTTAATTATTTTATTTTCAAGTTTTTAGTCTTTATCTAATTGCATATTTTTTCTCATTCTATTTAGTTCATTTAGTGACTCATTGTTACAAGAACTCTTTCCTGACAATTTGTCACAATCTAGGTCACATAATCCTTCCAAATTCTCTACTCTACTCGGCACCACGTATACTTCTAACTCCTAGAGCTCCAAGATATTTTGATGTCACTTCTACCGGACCGTATGGTATATTTGTTCCCAATATGAGCCAAATCGGACCACAAATACGATTTTTTGTATATATCGATTACAAGCTTGGGAAAATAACCAAAAAGTAGACGGTACAAGGTAATGGTTTACAGATCGATAATCCAACCTCACTTCCTATATTGTCCAACATTATTATTCATTAAGAGAGATAGCCAAATTTTCAAACTGCAAAAGCAACAGAATCGAGCTATGCGATTTGTTTTTAGGAAACTCTATGGCACACCTATTAGAGATATGCTCGCCGCTCTAAATTGGCTAAGCATTAAACAGATACTGTTTTATCATACGATGAGGTTTATTAGAAACACAATAGGAGGCAACTTGCATGATTATTTGAAAAGTAACATAAAATATGTAAGAAATGCTCATTCCGTAAATACAAGAAGAAGGAATGATTTTAATTTACCAGCTTATAGAACAGAAGCAGACAAATGTAATTTGTACTATAAAGGACTAAAATTCTACAATGTATTACCAAATGAAGTTAAATCTGGTAACATAAGGGAATTTAAACACAAGTTGTACAATTACGGTAGAACACTGCCATTCTAGTGCAAGGTGCGCAAACTTTCGAATCACCAATAGCATTGCATACATCCCGAGTACTCTACGCTGGCACTAGGACGCTTTCCCACGTATGCAAAAAGTAATCTCATTCTGTAACGCATCACTCAACCTAATGAGTTCATCGTTCAGATGTTGCCTTCGCACCCGTTATCTTCGTCGATTTTCAAGCCGCCTTCGACAGCACGAAAAGAAGCTGCCTATATGCCGCTATGTCTGAATTTGGTTTCACCGCAAAACTTATACGGCTGTGCAAAACGACGTTGAGCAACACCATCAGCTCAGTCAGAATTGTGAAGGACCTCTCCGAGCCGTTCGAAACTTAACGAGGTTTCAGACAGGGTGACACCCCATCGTGCGATTTCTTTAATTTGATGCTGAAGAAAAGTATACTAGCTGCAGAACTTAAACGCATTGGAGCAATATACTATAAAAGCGTGCAATTACTGCCATATGCTGATGACATTGATATCATCGGCCTAAACACGCCCGCTGTTAGCTCTGATTACTCCAAACTGGAAAAAGAAGCGGTAAATATGGGTTTGATGGTGAATGAGAACAAAACGAAGTATCTGCTGTTATCGAGCAAAGAGTCAGCGCATACGCGCATACGCGCCTTGGCAATCACGCTATTGTTGGCAGCCATAATTTCGAAATAGTAAAAGACTTCGTTTATCTGGGAACCAGCATCAACACTAGCAAGAACATCAGCACTGAAATCCAGCGAAGAATCTATCTTGCCAATAAATGCGACTTTGGACTAGGTAGGCAATTGAAAAGTAAAGTCCTCTCTCGGTGAACGAAAATCATACTCTACAAGTCACTTATCGTACTCGTCCTGCTACATGGGGCAGAAGCATGGACCATGACAACAGCAGATGAAGCGGCTTTGGGAGTGTTCGAGAGAAAAGTTTTTCGAAAGATTTATGGATCTCCACGCATTGGCGATGGCGATTACAGAAGAAGATTTAATGATGAGCTATACGAGCTATACGAGCTATACGCAGACATCCACATAGTCCAGCGAATTAAAACGCAGCGGCTGCGCTTGTAAACAATTGTAAAAAATTGTAAACATTTACCAGCATATGTCATTTCAACTTATATTGTATACTGTCAAGTCAAACAGATCGATTTGAAAGGTCCAAAAAGTTACTTTTTATTTATTATAAAATGAAAATTGACCAAAACAATGAGGAATCGGACAGTAAAAATGAATAAAAAATATTAAAATACTAAATATTAAAGCGCATTTTTTTTATTATTTTTTTACAAGCTTTCCAAGCTGTTTGAAAAATAGTGAAAATGCTTAATTAGTAGTAGATTATTTCTGACTCATAAAAAAAGCAAAAAAATGACTTGTTTACGTAAACAATTAGCTTGTAAACAATTACATTGTTTACATGTAAACAATTGCTGTAAACAATGTAAACGGTTTACAGGCCCAAACCTGATATTGAGCTGACGTGGTTCAAATCGAGCTCAAGGCCCTGTCATCGTTATTTCTTTTTTCTATTCTAATAAAAAAATTGTTTCAATTAAGAAATAAAAATAAAATAAAAAAGTATTAATCATTTCCTTTATATAAATGAACAAAAATCAGCGAAAAATGTCTCCTAATATAAAGACACATGCTAAACTTTGATTTTTAAATTTTGACATAGAAAATGTAAAAATATTTATGAGAAATCTATAAATCTCATAAAATAAAGTCGCTAAATGCCATGTATGCACATAACTTCACACAGAATGCTCCGATTTTAAAACGGCTTTTTGCATTTGGAAGCTTAGATACGTGAGATGGTACAGTTAATATAATTTGAAGGTATGTATTATAGGGGTGTGGCAAATTGCCAAAATGTAGTAAAATATCATAAAATTTTTGTTTACACAGCTATAACTCATAAACGGATGGATGGATTTAAAAAATTCTACTTTTCTGTAAAACTTTGAAATATTTACATTCGATCTGCATCAAAAAAATACTTGATTCCTTTCTTATATCAGCCAAATTGTTTAAACAAAAGTAACATTTTTATCAAAAAATGCGTATGTGTGTTTGTTCGCTGTGTACAACAACATAAATGGTTAAGAATGCATACATCTATTGAAAAATAATCTTTCGTTAAAAATATTAAACATTTCCTTAAAATTCTTCAAAAAATTATATTTTTGGTATTTTTGCATGTATCACTATCACTACATATTATAAAACAAAGTCGATTTCGCTGTCCCATGTCCCTTTGAATGCTTAAACCTTTAAAACTACGCAACGGATTTTCATGCGCTTTTTTTTAATAGATAGAGTGATTGAAATTGTATAATAACATCCATTAAATAGTGGAGAAATACTGTTATTTTTGAAGTTTCTAATGTGATGTATATATGTACATATATAAGAGAAAGTGGTATTAGTTACACTATTTATAACTCAAGAACGGATAAACAGATTTAGCTGAAAATTGGTGGAGGGGTAGCTTAGAACCAGGAGACAGACATAGGATAATTTTTATCCCGTTATCCCCCGATAGGGTCTTGAGATCAAAATGTGGACCTGAGTAATATGTTTGTACAACGTGGGCATCAAATGGAAGTTGTTTATGAGTACTTTGATACGGGGCATTTTTCGTACCCGTGGGCGACTAGGGTCTCGAGATATAGGCCAAAATGTGGACCCGGGTACCCGCAGAATGTGTTTATAGAATATGGATAACAAATGAAAGCTGCTGATGAGTGCTTTGGTACAGGGTAATTTTCATACTTATTTGTAACTAAGATCTCAAGATATAGGCCAAAACATGGATCAGGGTGACACTAAGATTTGACCCGGATACCTCTAGAATGTGTGTGTAATATGGATATCAAATGAAAGCTGTTGCTGAAAGCTTTAAAGTAATTTTCATTGTGATATTCGATTTAGTCGCATCAACCTGGCAAAACTGATAAATTATTTTCATGCGAAGCCGAAATAAAGACATAAATTAATAATACCCACATACCTATTTACATACGTCCTATTCGATTTGCCTGAAATTTGGTATATATGTAAATTTGCCTATATTAGTATTTATGATCCTTTTTTCTGGGAAATAGACCAGAGACGGGCTGGGAATGAGATTAGGACTAGGATAGGGACTGAGACTCGGAGTGGGACTGGAACTCGGAATGGGACTGGGACAAAATACATACCACCCTCTGGGATTGGGAATAAGGAATGAAGAAGAATGGGAAAAACTTGAGAGAAGAGAAAAGATGGAAGGATAACGAGACTGAGAAAGAGATATAGTGAGACGAAAATAGAGATAGATGAAGCGAAAAAGACGGAGGGAGGAATGAATAAAATGATTAAGAAGAAGTGAAGAGGGAAAGGCAGAGTTAGAGAGAAAAAGCTTATTAAAATGTATGCAGATAGACCAAATTTAGGGCAGAACAACGTCTGACGGGTCTGCTAGTAAGAATATAAAATTGGAGCGCACATTACTAGGATTGGAAAAATGGTATGAAAGGAGATATTATTAGTCAATCAATTGCGCTCCACCTTTATATTTTTACTTCTCAGAAATATTTTTGCAATTTCTATGTCAAAATTTAAAAATCAAAGTTTAACAAGAATATGTCTTTATATAAAGAGACATATTTCGCTGATTTTTGTCCATTTATATAAAGGAAGTGCTTAAAATTTTTTAATTTTATTTTTATATTCTCTCTATTCTAGACAAAGTCTAGAGTCACCCTTGGTCCATCTTTATGGCGATATCTCGAAAAGGCGTCCACCTATAGAACTAAGGCCCACTCTCTTTTAAAATACTCATTAGTACCTTCCGTTTGATACCCATATTGTACAAACGCATTCTAGAGTCACCCCTGGTCCACCTTTATGGCGATATCTCGAAAAGGCGTCCACCTATAGAACTAAGATCCACTCCCTTTTAAAAAGACTCATTAGCACCTTTCATTTGATACCCATATCGTACAAACAAAGTCTAGAGTCACCCCTGGTCAACCTTTATGGCGATATCTCGAAAAGGCGTCCACCTATAGAACTCAGGCCCGCTCCCTTTTAAAATACTCATTAACACCTTTCATTTGATACCCATATCGTACAAACATATTCTAGAGTCACCTATGGTCCACCTTTATGGCGATATCTCGAAAAGGCGACCACCTATAGAACTAAGGCCCACTCCCTTTTAAAAAGACTCGTTAGCACCTTTCATTTGATACCCATATCGTACAAACAAAGTCTAGAGTCACCCCTGGTCCATCTTTATGGCGATATCTCGAAAAGGCGTCCACCTATAGAACTAAGGCCCACTCTCTTTTAAAATACTCATTAATACCTTTCGTTTAATACCCATATTGTACAAACGCATTCTAGGGTCACCCCTGGTCCACCTTTATGGCGATATCTCTAAAAGGCGTCCACCTATAGAACTAAGGCCCACTCCCTTTTAAAATACTCATTAGCACCTTTCATTTGATACCCATATCGTACAAACAAAGTCTAGAGTCACCCTTGGTCCATCTTTATGGCGATATCTCGAAAAGGCGTCCACCTATAGAACTAAGATCCACTCCCTTTTAAAAAGACTAATTAGCACCTTTCATTTGATACCCATATCGTACAAACAAAGTCTAGAGTCACCCTTGGTCCATCTTTATGGCGATATCTCGAAAAGGCGTCCACCTATAGAACTAAGGCCCACTCTCTTTTAAAATACTCATTAATACCTTCCGTTTGATACCCATATTGTACAAACGCATTCTAGAGTCACTCCTGGTCCACCTTTATGGCGATATCTCGAAAAGGCGTCCACCTATAGAACTAAGATCTACTCCCTTTTAAAAAGACTCATTAGCACCTTTCATTTGATACCCATATCGTACAAACAAAGTCTAGAGTCACCCCTGGTCCACCTTTATGGCGATATCTCGAAAAGGCGTCCACCTATAGAACTAAGATCCACTCCCTTTTAAAAAGACTAATTAGCACCTTTCATTTGATACCCATATCGTACAAACAAAGTCTAGAGTCACCCTTGGTCCATCTTTATGGCGATATCTCGAAAAGGCGTCCACCTATAGAACTAAGGCCCAATCTCTTTTAAAATACTCATTAATATCTTTCGTTTGATACCCATATTGTACAAACGCATTCTAGAGTCACCCCTGGTACACCTTTATGGCGATATCTCGAAAAGGCGTCCACCTATAGAACTAAGATCCACTCCCTTTTAAAAAGACTCATTAGCACCTTTCATTTGATACCCATATCGTACAAACAAAGTCTAGAGTCACCCCTGGTCAACCTTTATGGCGATATCTTGAAGAGGCGTCCACCTATAGAACTAAGGCCCACTCCCTTTTAAAATACTCATTAACACCTTTCATTTGATACCGATATCGTACGAACATAATCATATCAAACATTCGCCACTTTCATGAATTCACAATGGTAATGACAAACAAGGAATAGGTTGTAAGTCTAAGTTCGGGCGAAACTGAACATTATATACCCAGCGGAGATCTCATATATATATATATATTACGGATACATGCAAAGAGAAATATCAAGAACCTTAAATGATATGATAGCTGAAACATACTACCTACAGATATACAATTATCGTCTTCCGTAAGCAGCTATATAAAACAGTGTTGGTTCTAGAAACAATGAACTGAGCCAATACCGTTAAATTGGAACGCTTGCTCGACTTTGATAATAAAGGTTTTGTGAAGAACTTAACTAAAAGGAGAGGACTAGGACCATATAGGATTTTTCTTTTAAATGCTCTATCTTGATTGGTAATGAAGTAACAAGTCATAAATATATTGCCAAATTTGCAGCTTCAAGCAGCTTAAAAAAAATGACGTAATAATTCTGCGAAATTGCAAAGTGATATTAACGGCTTTTGATGTATGACTTATAAAACTTAAAAAATTTTCTTCTCTTCAGTGTGGGGTGATGCCATAATACAAATTTTGCTCAATTTCTTTTTTGCGTTTTCAAGGTTGTCGACCTGCTTTGTTTCATCATTCAGCCAGTATTTATTAATCCAGTGTCCCATTTTTACCATTTTAGAAAATTCTCGATATTGAAAATGATCGAGTGGAATCTTGCGATGGGCTATTTTCAATGTCAACATATTCTGGATCAAGATAAGCCAGTGTACCAAATTTTGTGACGATATATCAATTTTTACTCGAGTTATCGTGTTAACGGACGGACGCAAAGGGCTTATTTAAAATACGCTGCGTATAACAATTTTGAAACTGATTTGTTTAATGAGACATACATATCTAGGTATGTATAAATAAAATGTACAAATATTAATGATACATAAAAGTTTTGAGCTTTTCTAGATAAAAAAATAGAGTCAGACAAGTAAAAAATGATTCGCCATACTTCGAAATAAAACGAGTCACTTAAATTTATATTTTCACTTGTTTTTCTGAGAGGAAATTAATAAGACTAAGGTTTTTTTTTCATCTCTTGATCATCCACTTAATTTCTGTATAATTTTGTAGAAAAAGAGAGAGTTTAAAGATAAAAATTAAATATTTAATCAGCACTTCATTTATTATCTTACACATTTCCCCTGCCAACGCTGACGCATTCTGCTATTTTAACTTGCATTTTGTGCGTAACAAAGCCATTTATTTGAACAATTGCTTGCGTTAATAAATAGATGTATATATGCGAAAATTTTCTAAAATGGCTTAAGTTGGCTTAGGGAGAAATGTGATAAATGCACTGATTCCTCAAAATATTTTAGAGCGTTAACGTTTTAACTTTTTTGGGCTTCATCGGTTGTGACATGCAAAGTTGTAATTGGTGTTGTGCCACAGAACGCATTTATAGTTTTTATACTGGAAAAAATGCTATTTTCTAGATTTTAGTATTGTTATTACTTCATGTAAGTATTGTTTTCAATAAAACCGTTTAACTTAAATTTTTTTTAAATTATTTTATTTTCAAGTTTTTAGGCTTTATCTAATTGCATATTGTTTCTCATTCTATTTAGTTCATTTAGTGACTCATTGTTACAAGAACTCTTTCCTGACAATTTGTCACAATCTAGGTCACATAATCCTTCCAAATTCTCTACTCTACTCGGCACCACGTATGCTTCTCCCTCCTAGAGCTCCAAGATATTTTGATGTCACTTCTACCGGACTGTATGGTATATTTGTTCCCAATATGAGCCAAATCGGACCACAAATACGATTTTTTTGTATATATCGATTACACGGTTGGGAAAATAGCAAAAAGATATATTTCGTGCAAAGAACCTGCAAGTATTTAAGTAGACGGTACAAGGTAATGGTTTACAGATCGATAATCCAACCTCACTTCCTATATTGTCCATCATTATTATTCATTAAGAGAGATAGCCAAATTTACAAACTGCAAAAGCAACAGAACCGAGCTAGGCGATTTGTTCTTGGGAAACGCTATGGCACACCTATCAGAGATATGCTCACCGCTCTAAATTGGCTAAGCATTAAACAGATACTGTTTTATCATAGGATGAAGTTTATTAGAAACACAATAGGAGGCAACTTGCATGATTATTTGAAAAGTAACATAAAACATGTAAGAAATTCTCATTTCGTAAATACAAGAAGAAGGAATAATTTTACTTTACCAGCTTATAGAACAGAAGCAGGCAAATGCAATTTGTATTATAAAGGACTACAATTCTACAATTAATTGCCAAATGAAGTTAAATTTAATAACATAAAGGAATTTAAACACAAGTTGTACAATTACGGTAGAACACTGCCATTCTAGTGCAAGATGGTCAAACTTTCGAATCACCAATAGCATTGCATATATCCCGAGTACTCTACGCTGGCACTAGGAAGCTTTCCCACGTACGCAAAAAGTAGTCTCATACTGTAACACACCACTCAACCTAATGAGTGCATCGCCGTTCAGATGTTGCCTTCGCACTTTAAATACGTTAACAGCGTCAGATACAAATAGTACAATCTTTGCGTTGGTGTCATTTCTCTGCTACCTATTTGGGCTACCTCCATTTGGGCAGTCAATAGATTCATATAAATAACTTGAATTTGAGAAAACAGCTGTTAGCAGCTGTTTCTCGCAATTTCTTTTTTGAGTCATAAGCCACCTTTTCATAGACCGGTTCACATATATTATTTACTATATATATGTATAAGCTATATTTTTATAAGCTCTAAGAAGAAATATATAAATAAATAATAAATAAATAAATAGCTCCATCCCTGCGGCAGCCAGCGACGATTTTTTTTCATATGTCGCTTTCTATTCATGTATGTATTATGTGTTCCAAATATAAATCAAATCCGACCACAAATACGATTTTTTGAAATATTTCGATCCATGCGCCACCTATCGGAGGTTTTTCTTTTTATTGCATTGCCATCGGGTCTGAACAATATTCCTAGTTTCAAGCTTGTAGCTTATCCGGAAGTTACTTAAATTTCAATTACAAAATTCGTGCCAGCCAGCCAGCCAGCCAGCCAGCCAGCTGGCCGGCCTGTAATGTCAAGCTAAATAAAACCATTTAAAATGTAGAGAACTTTTCGTAAATCGACTTAGCCTATTTAAAAAGAATACCCAAAACAAGTTTAAAAAATAATAGAGATAGTATATTTAAAACCATCTGAACTACATAAAGCCAAGTGAAAATTATCTCAAGCGTGCAGTTTGTATTTGAATTTCGCAGTTGCAAGTTAAAAAATACCTAATTGTGCGCATAAAATTTAAATTAGCACGTCCAAAAAAAATTAAAACAAAAAAACATGAAATCGTTGTTTGTGTTAATATTTTTAGCATTAATTGCGCTTGTATCTACTGGTAAAACCGGTAAAACATATCATTGGGGTAGACGCCTAGATAACGACGACATTTTAGTAGACAAACCCATGCCTGCTGGATCGGCATGTCTGTGCACGGAAAAAGGGGAATTTACTTATGAGCAGGTTTGTAAATTAATGAAATTGTGAAAATCGCTTGTGACTTGTCAACAATGTGGATTAAAATAAACATTTCTGATTTTCTTTCACATATTTGGTTTAATAGGATGGACAACATGCTGCTATAATTACGCGTGTAGAAGTGATCGATCAATCCACAAATGGCGATAGTGGAGAGGTTAAATTGACGGAAGGTGGTCCTGATCATACTTTTGTTAAGCTACGTTCCACCAGTAAATTTAGGCGTGGTTGTAATTTTCATGTCAAAATATATGGACGATAGTAAAATGTTGTTCCCGCAAAGATTTTAAACAAGAAATTAATTTAATTTGATATTCAAATGTTCACAATACAAATATTCCGTTTGTAAATTTTAACGAGTTATATAAATAAAGACAAAAATAGAAACACTGAATTAACCAGCCTAACGAAGTATATATAGCCTAATGGTAGTGGTAGGGTTGCGGGAATAGAAATCTGAAAGATCAGGTTTGAACTCAAGCTCAAGGTGAATATAATTTCTAATTTAAAGATACAAAGACATCTGATGAGATTTTTGGGAGAATGGAAATAACTATCTGTCAGATGGAATGTTTAGTTGTTTTCAGTTTTTCTGAAAATTTCCAAATTAAAATTTCCAAATGTATGAGATGAACAGACGATTAAAATTCAAGACCAAGTCCATTAAACTTATTTACTAATAGGGCCTGGTTAGTGAAAACTTTGGCTAGAAGTTACTCCATATAAATGCCGTGTTCTACAGAGGAGTAGAAATTTAGCGAAAGGGACTACGGCATATCTCAAATAAAGAGATATTTGTGTGTCCCATGTATAGAGATCTACATTATAGCTTAATTTTTGATATCTCCTATCTAAGAAATTGGATATTCGAATAATCGATCCCAGGCAGTACTAGTTAATAATAAAAATACTTCACAAAAAGCAAAAAAATCTATTCCATTCATTTTCGGGCCATCTGGCAAAGCGGAATGCGAAGCCGGATATGAGTATAAATCGCCGCTGTACCTCAATCTGACCGGTGGTCTATGCTAGTTCAGTATAGGCAAACAATTCAAGTATGTTTCTGTTACATAAAGCTTTTGTAAAATGTTATTTACCCTGAACTATGCCATATAGTATCTAATATTGTCTTCGAAAATACTAAATATTCACGCCAAACTTTTTATATTTGTATCAAGCTTGGTAACAAAGGGGTTTCTAGGTTGCTGATTACGAAATAGAAATTTGTAAAAAAAATTTGTTCCATAATTCTGCTAGTATTTATTAATCCAGTGTCCTATTTTTTCCATTTTACAAAATTTTCGATATTGAAAATGATCCAGTGGAATCTTTCGATCGGCCATTTTCAATGACAAAATATTCTATATCAAGAAAAGCCCGTGTACCAAATTTTGTGATGATGTATTAACTTTTACTCAAGTTATCGTGTTAACGGGCGGACGCTGGTTATAATAATTTTAAAACTGATTTGTTCAATAAGACATACATCTAGACATGTATGTATAAACAAAATGTACAAATATTAATGATACATAAATGTTTTGAGTTTTTCTAGATAAAAAGAAATATAGTCAGACAAGTAAAAAATTATGCGCCATATAATAAAATAAATGTAAGGCGCGATAACCACCGAAGAGATTTTAAGCCGAGCTTTTCTTCCAATTTGCCTCGTGCTCCTCTTGATTTTCCCTACAAATTGGCTGGACGTGACCTACATGTTTTATGCTGACTCCGAACGGCATCTGCAAGGCCGATGAATTTTCACTGAGAACTTTCCATGGCAGAAATACAATCGGAGCGCTTGCCAAACACTGCCGAGGGGCGACCCCGCTTAGAAAAATTTTCTTCTAATTGAAAAACCTTATTTCTAAAATTTTGACGTTGCCGGGTTCACACCCCGGGCATTCGGTGTGGTAGGCGGAGCACGCTACCACCACACCGCGGTGGTCGCCATACTTCGCCATACTTTGGAATAAAATGAGTCACTTAAATTTATATTTTCACTTATTTTTCTAAGAGGAAATTGATAAAACTAAGTTTGTTTTTCATCTCTTAATCATCCAATTAATTTCTGTATAATTTTGTAAAAAAAAAGAGAAATTTTAAAGATAAAAATTAAATATTTAATCAGCACTTCATTTATTATCTTACACATTTCCGCTGCCATCGCCGGCGCATTCTTCTACTTTAACCTGAATTTTGTGCGAAACAAAGCTATTTATTGGAACAATTGCTTTCGTTAATAAATAGCTACTGTGACGAATGTTAGTGACACTAAGTGATACTCACATCACTAGTCTGATGCTAAGTAAATGAAGCCACAACAACAATAAAGCAGGCATTCACTTGTATCTACATAAAGGATTCAATCATTATGTCCACACATATGTACGTACACGCAGCGGAGAGAAAACGCACAAACACATACATATATCTTATCTGAGATGCGCTCAAAAGTAGGCAGTAATTTGTGCAAGTAACACTCACATATACACGCGCATATGAGAAGCTATAAACGTAGTTATAGTTGGTAATTTTATAGCTGCTAACTAACTAGTAAATTCTAGAATAGAACCGCCTAGAAATATGTCAACGGGGAAACCAAACACTATAAAAGCAGGAACAGTTGAGGCACGAAAGTTAGTTTTGATTTAAGCACGCTATCTGTCGAACAATAAAAGTGTTATTTTGCAAGTAGTCTAATAAAGAGCATTATCGAATATTGGAGTTATTTATTCAACAGTTTAGTGATTCGAACGTTAGCAGGTTGCACATAGGCGGAATTGCACTAAATGCGTTACAATACATATATGCGACAATTTCCTAAAATGGCTTAAGTTGGCTTAGAAATGTGATAAATGCACTGATTCCTCAACATATTTTATAGGGTCAACATTTTAACTTTTTTGGGCTTCGTCGGTTGTGACGTGCAACGTTGTAATTGGTATTGTCCTGTAACTTAACGCATTTATAGTTTTTATATTGGCCAAAATGCTCCACGCAGATTAAGGAGACCTTAACCGGTATGTCTAGGTTTCTCTTTAGGATTCGTGAATTAGATGTGCTCCGATATGAGTACTTTCAGGTACTACTTCGGCAGCCTCGGCGATAAAATTTTGGTCTGGCAAAACATTCGGGTAATCTTAAATTGATATTTTGCTCTACAAGGATGTACCACTTGAGGTTAAGGAATTCATAAAATTTAAAGAGATTCAATTTGTGAAACAGCCATTTAGTTGTAAGCTATTATTCATGCTTTAGAATACATTGCAGGCTGGATAAATCGTTAAAATTCTAGTTCTGATGATAAAACGCTTGAACCCAAAATCCAAATATGATTCGAACCATACCTATACCATACAATCCATCACAGTCTCTTGTAAAGTAAAACCCTTCCATCCTTCTGCGCATCTCTTAAAATAAGAGACGTGGATGTGAATTGAAACTATAGAAAACGAATTCCTTGTTCACCTAGCGGCGTTTTTCTTAAAAATATCCTGCATGATTAACATCTATCTATCTATCTATATATGAGGTATTCCATCCCATTTCGACCAATTTTGAACCCGACCCTTTTAGAATGGCTGAAAGTTTTTCTTCTTTTTCTAGCTTACGAAAGACGTTTTTCAGAAGTTTTTCAAATTTTTTCATCCAACTCAAAAGAAGTTATGAATTTTTAAAAAGACACCGTTTTTGTTTTCAAAATACTATGCTATAACTTTTTCAAAAATTGACCGTTTGGGATCTTTTTTTTGTAAAAAATTTGTTTTTAAATGTACTTTTCGGAAAAAATTCAAAAAAATTTTTAAAGTTTTTTTTGTAATTTTTCAGTTTTTCGATATTTTTGAATTTCGCCTTTTCTTTTTTCTCATAAAAAACTTCAATCAATTCTGCAATCATCCCCACTAATCCCGGAGTGGGCCGAGAAGTTTTTTTTGTTTTTATATAATTGAAAAAAAAACTTTAAAATTTTTTTGTATTTTTACCGAAAAGTACATTTAAAAACATATTAAAAAAACGGTCAATTTTTGAAAAAGTTATAGCATTTTCCAACTCAAAATAAGTTTTAAATATTTTGAAAAAACGTTTTTTTTCAAAATGCTATAACTTTTTCAAAAATTGACCGTTTGGGATCATTTTTTTTTAAATATGTTTTTAAATGTACTTTTCGGAAAAAATACAAAAAAATTAAAATTTTTTTTTCAATTAAATAATTCTCGGCCCACTCCGGGATTAGTGGGGATGATTGCAGAATTGATTGAAGTTTTTTATGAGAAAAAAGGGCGAAATTCGAAAAATCTCGAAAAACTGAAAAATTAAAAAAAAACTTTAAACATTTTTTTGAATTTTTCCGAAAAGTACATTTAAAAACAAATTAAAAAAAAAGATCCCAAACGGTCAATTTTGGAAAAAGTTATAGCATTTTGAAAACAAAAACAAGGTATAATCGAAACAGCTGTCGCCTTGTCCGTCCTGATGTCACGTTGTTTAAATTTTTCCTAAACTATTAAAATAAATTATAAAATTAAAAAGTTGCTTCAAATAAATGTTTTCATACATTTAAAAAAGCAATATGGGCAATCCCCGATTATTAAAATCATAAAAACGGTGTTTTTTTTTAAATTCATAACTTTTCTGAGTTGGATGAAAAATTTTGAAAAACTTCTGAAAAACATCTTTCGTAAGCTAGAAAAAGAGGAAAAACTTTCAGCCAATTCTAAAGGGGTCGGGTTCAAAACTGGTCGAAATGGGATGGAATACCCCATATATAAAATTCGAATTATGTAAGTACAGATCGAGTTACGTCCTAAACGGATCGACCGATCACAACCAAATTTGCACAAGCCACTAGAAACCTTCCAAGGATGGTCGTAGGCTAAAAATAATATCGATATATAGAAGGGGCGTGGCACCTCCCATGCAAAATGAATATTATGTACTACATAACTCTGAAAGTATTCATGCTAGAACATTGAAATTCAGTAAGGTGTTATATGAGGTCATTCCCTAACACCCCCAAGAAATTGTGGGGTTGGGGAGAAGGGGGCGTGGCACCTCCCATACAAATGAAATGTATCATACTGCAAATCTCTGGATGTAGTAATGGTTGGGTAGTGAAAATTGGTAAGGAGATATATGCCGTTAAGTCCTAACACCTCCTGAAAAATGTGGAATTGGGGAAAAGCGGGCGTGGCCATAAAATATAAATCACGACATATGTTTTGACCAATTAACAAGTCGTGTGTTAAAATTTCATCATCAACTATATAAACATGTATTTATATGATAAAATGCCACTAATTTTTAATACACATTTTAAAATGTAAAAAACACATTAGTGTTTTTTTCCGTGTAGATTTGGCTTTTTTAAATTAAATTTCTTTCTATTTGGTCAGTTTCTTTCTTTTGAATTTTATATACGTATACGTTAGATCTCATGCATATCCTCAAAAAGCATGAATTCAACTTATTCCTGAAATAGGTACCTCGGTTTTTTTTTCAATTTATCTATGATTAATATTACAGGAATGTGATTCTGTGTCTTTTCCTGATGTTCATATGTTGTTGAAAATCTTGTGTACGCTTCCAGTAACAACGGCAACGAACGAGAGATCTTTTTCAACTCTTAGGCTGATTAAAAACTATTTGAGAAACACGATGAGTGAAAATCGATTGAATGGCTGTGCATCACTAAGCATCCACCGTGATCAAATTGTTACCGTTGATGAAGTTTTAGATAAATTGGCAAAGAAAAGCCGACGCATGCGCTTCAGTTTTTAATGTAACATTTTTCATATTGTAACGAATTTAGTGCAATTCCGCTTATTTCAAATATTCTACTAAGGTTCGAATCACTAAACTGTTGAATAAATAACTCCAATATTTAATAATGCAAAATGGTCTTTATTAGACTACTTTCAAAATAACACTTGTATTGCTCGACAGATAGCGTGCTTAATCAAAACAGATTCTTGCGCCTCTACTGTTGTCGCCTTTTATACTGTTTGGTTTCCTCGTTGCATACTTCTAGGCTTTTCCATCCCAGAACTTACTAGTTAGTTTTCAGCTACAAAATCACCAGCCACAACTACGATTATAGCTTCTCATACAATATCATATTCGAAATACACGAAATACATTTTATTTATTTATTTAATTGAAAAAGAAAAATTTTTTTGGTCCCCCCACCAAGGCAATTTTCTGGCTACGCCCCTGCTGTGAATTTTATATAAACATGAATTAGTTCAGCTTTTGAACCGCTTGTCGGAAGATTCTTATCATGTAATATTTGTTTTATTGCATCAATACATAAATCGCTAAATTCAACCATTTTTATTTTTTTTAGCCACAAACTCGTTATTGCTTTTTAATTTATTTATACGTATTTGGTTAATTTTCGCGTTTTACACCTGAGTGTTCGCCGTTTGAATGTTTACAATGCGTCAGTAAACCGTTAATATCGTTGCGATTTGAGAGAGATTGTACGTTTCGCTCAAATCCGTCGTCCGAGTTTAACGTAATGAATATTAACAAAATGATATTTTCAATCTCAACCAATTATTTTTCAATTCTAACCGCTTACTAAAAATTTCATTATCTTTCAAAATTGCTGAAGCTGCTACGTCGCAACACTAATTATTACATTTATTAAACTTGAAAAGTTCATATTTACAATTTGTATATTACCTTATTATTATATTAACTTACTTATTCATAACACATTTAAATATACCTACACAAAGCATTGCTGCAGACAAACCCCCCTCTATACTGGTTGACTTTTTTCGTGGGTGTGAGCAGCAGTGAACAAATTTGCTTGAAAAAAAAGGAACAGATGAACAAAAAGAACAACTTGTTCGTTCATCAGAAAAATAACGAAATACCCGAATCTCTGAAATGAACGAAAAAGCACAACTCTAGTATTAATCAGTTTGTAATTTTGAAGCGTCAATACAAGTACATATATGTACAAATCAGGGATGCACCTTAACGTTAAGCTAATCGTTTATCAAAAAATTTCCACCGTTTCCGTTGAAACACTTCTCAATATTATCGATAAAGAAATTATCAAGATAAATTGTATCTCGTTTTTAACCGAAACAAAAACCTTTCGTTAAGGTTAAAAACGTTAACAAAAACGTGATACTTTATATTTGAATTGTGCTGGCAATGCTATAGCCAATGGTGAAGCCGTAAGGTGGTAACAGCGAGCGGACATACACACAAACTCCATGCAATTTGTTTGTGTAATTCGTTGGTGGTAATGTCAAAAATACTCTGAGAAATTTTCGTACTGTCAAAATTTATGAGAAAAGTTGCAATCAGCTTGGCCAATGCTTTCACCTTTAATGACTACGCCATCAAAATGGATAATATAGCATTGACAGCATATTTTGAAATTACTAATCAACATAAGTGATTTGATTTCGTTTTGATATGGCAGAAAACGAAACAAAATCATTTCGTTAATTTGACGTTCTTAACGTTAATAAACGAAACGAAATGACTTTGTTTCGTTTACTAACATTAATTATTGTAACGAAATGATATCGGTTCGTTGGTTAAGCATGCCTGATACAAATAGTCAAATCATTGTTAACGGTACAAAACATACTCACATATGTATGTTTGGACTCTCAATAATTGTATTGTTTAGCTCTCTTTTCTAATGAGCACAGTATTGTATGTGCATACATATGTATGCACATTTGAAACTCTTATTGGATTTTTGTCGAAACAAGCAACTTGCACCAATTATGAGCGATCTTCTATTCCATTGCTATGTATTTCGTGTTTATCTAATTTTGTTTTGTTTCCACTCCCTTATTCGTATAATTTAAGCTGCTGCGAATTTCTTTCAAAATTTTGGTGGGATGGCAATAATTGGTATGAAAAGACAATTGAATTGGAATTGACAATTCACTCAAAACAACGGTAACAGTGCAAATTAGTTTTAAGAAAAGCAAGCTACCTGCATATTTTTAAAATATAATAATGCCTAGGGGACGACCAAAAGAGTTCGCAGAGGGCTTACTTCTTTAAGTGGTAGAAGAGAACAGGTAAATGCAAAGGGATGCAGGTGTCGGTTTAGTCACACTAAAAAAAACAGGCCCAAAGTTTCTGCTCTGCTTTGTATTTACGCTAAGTATTTTTGATGTGTAAAGATCTTTGCTGACTGTACGTTGTTTATGAGCATGATTATGACACTGTAAGATACATACATATGTATGTCGATTATCGAAATCCGCTTCGGTTTAAATTTTTAATTTCGAGTTCGATTTCGATGTTGATTTTGATTTTGTATTTTATTTTGATTTTAGTTTTATTTTCGATTCCGACTTCGAAACCGTAACCAAAATGGTATCAGAAACCGAAGGCGGAACCAAAAGCAAAATGCACTGAAAGTAAAATCCGAACCGAAAATAAAGCCGTAACCAAAAAAGATGGTAGGGCCGAAACCGGAAACAAAATCAGAATCGAAATTTAAACTAAAAACTGTAACCGAAATGGAACTGAAGCCGAGCCAAAACATTGACCGAACGAATGAAATCTCGACGAAATCCATACCCGACGAGTCCATATTCGAACGGTAATATTAGCTTTCTTGATGTAGATACAGGATTTACTTTCAGTAATTTTTATGACTTCTGAACACTGAACATATACATTTATTTTACCGTCCTGTGCAGAAATCATCCTCTATATCAAAAAGCCGTTTTAAGTGAAAAGTGGACTTAGCAGCTTTTACCGCCGGGTCGACGATATGTATTTATACATATATTTAAATAAAATATTTCTTATAAAATTAAATCATCATCAGCTTCCTAGCCAGCATTTTTTGAAATTTTGATCAAAAAATATTCAAATATCATACCACAATATGATTAAAAACATTCAATTTAAAAGCATTTTCTGTTCGAAAATTAACGTATCGTCGGGAGAAAAATGTACCATAAATGTGCTTATTCTTGAATAATCATTTATGATTCATATTTCGAAACGCTTTTTGTTCATATTTGATACCATTGTAAAATTGAGCTTTAATTGTTTTAGAGTAATATTTGAATGCTGTTCGCAGTCATTTTCCAATCATATTCGTGAACATATTTCAATGGTTTTGGTTGAGATTTTTGAATCATTTTTGAATGCGATTACGATGTATTTATTCTTCATATCTCATTCAAAATAAGATAATACATAATAATCTTATTTCATCAGGGGAAGAAAGAATGCGAAAGTGAGCTATTTGAACCACAGGTAACTAGCAAACAAACTTGACCGATATACACCTCGAATACAACATCCAGCATCAATTATGATCGTCAACATCTTGAAATACGGTATGGTACGGAATGTTGAAGCCATATCCAGGAACATACATATGTCAAGAGAGTTTCATTTACCTGGGGTTCACAGCCTTTGTTTTGTCTAATTTGTATTTTCTGGGAAGCCGAAGGTGGAGAAATGGTTGGGGACATCTTTTCTTAGGAGTAGTATTTACATTATTTTTTGTCTTGAAGAATAAAGTTTTAATATATTTTTTCTGAATTTCATGATTGAAAAAATGTGAGTATGTGAAAAAAATAAGATCTTCAATGAAAAGTAAAATTTTAGCAAGTATAAAATTCATTATTCAGTCAACCAAGATAGTCAGAAAAGATTCAGAAAGCTGAATGAAAAATTATTAAAAACTTTTGATCAGCAAAAGTAAACACATTTGGTTCAAATATGATTCCAAAATGTTATTGAAAATCTATATTGAGTTTTTGATCATCAAAAGTATTCTTATTTGATTATGATAACTCATTATTTAGTCAGAAAGAGTAATCAAATTGTATTCATATATAGGGAAATCCAAACTTAATCACCTAAATGCTAAGTGGGTTTTATCTATCAAGGTGTGAAATATAATTTTTTGGTAAAAAAACACACCCGATTATCGGGGGTTGCATAATAGTGAATAAATAATATTGGGAGATCTGCTATGGATTTCTGTTAAGAAGCCAAAATTTCACTTTAATCCTAACTCGAAATAGGTTGTTTGTCAAATTACCACAGATATATACTTTTAGATCTTTTTTCAACTGATAATGGATTTTCTTGAAGAAATTTAGCTCTTTCTAACCCTTTTTTTTCTAGGCGCTAGCCCCAAAGAATTTTTTTTCTCGCAACACTGCTGATGATGAAGGCTAATAATGACACAACTTTATTTTCGTGTATTTTTCTTGTATTTTATCTTCAATTTTTTTGTCGCACTCCCTCCTAATACGGCTTCAGTACTGGTGTAAGTGCGTAAACTATATTCCAAAATACAAAAAAAGTATACAAGAAAAATGCAATCTAGTTTGTTAAAAACAAACGTGCCAGTTTGTATTTCGTTAGGTTTTTTTGACATTCGGTTGATTTTTCTTCCTTTTTTATGATAAATCAAAATTTTGTTTTAAATTTGAAATTTTCATGCATAAATACACAACTAAAATGAACTTTCGTGTGAAATAAATGACTTTTTCGTGTTATTTGCATTGTTTTTGTTGTGAAAAATTGAATGAAAAACAAAATTTAAAACATAAACAAAAACATGTCAAATTATTTTATTTTGTGGACAATATTGGTCTCTCTTTCTCTTGTTTGAAATTGTTTTTGTAATTTGACTTTCTGATAAAGTTTCGCCCGTTTTTTTTTAGCCTGGAATCCAAGCAAAAATAAAGTAGTGTGAAATATATATTAGCACCCTTCGAAATGGATCTGTCTGCGCAGCTATGGTAGGTTGTCTGAAAAAGCTTCTACTACTGTTCCAAAAACAAAATACAATTTTTCAATTATAGAAAAATGAAAAAAAAACAATAATTATCATAAGAAAAAAATTATTGTTTTGGCCTTGAGCTCGAATCGAACTTTGAATAATTTATCAATAGGCCGATAAAACAAAAACAATCTTTTAACAATTTAATATTATCTATTGTCTGCAATTTTTTATTACTTTCTTGTTAATTCCCTCTCTTGAGAAATTTTTATTTTTATGTTGTTAAAGAATGATTTCTCGTTCACCCATTCGTACACGTAATTTAACAAATTTAGAAAACCAAAACAATAAAAACACTATGAATACGATAGATCGAAATATAAAAAAAAACTCACATCCAACAACAACAATAGAAGAGAACTTAAACTCAAGACACATAATACAGCAGTATCTTGATATTACGAACATTCGATTGCGACGAAATTTCGATTTTACGAACATTCAAAATATTTACATTGAGTACTTTATAGTACGAACAAACGTGCATCGACAGTACTTGGTTGTACGAACAACTAACAAATTTTGTGTTTTGTATCATAATAAAATAATTAAAAAAAAATTTTAAGTTAAACGGTTTAATTGTAAACAATGCTTATATGAAGTAATAATAATACTAAAAGCTAGAAAATAATTATGTAGGTTCTAGGTACTAATCATCACACTCCTCATCAATATAGGGCGTTGACCAAACAAAGAAACAAAATATTGTTCTGGCCTTGAGCTCGAATCGAACCTTGAATCATTTAATTTAATATTATCTATTATCTGCAATCTCATTATTACTTTCTTGTTAACTCCCTTTATTTTTATTTTGTTAAAGAATGATTTCTCGTTCACCCATTCGTACACGTAATTTAACAAATTTAAAAACCAAAACAATAATAACACAATGAATATGATAGATCGAAATATAACACAAAACTCACATCCAACAACAACAATAGAAGACAACTTAAACTCAAGACACATAATACAGCAGTATCTTGATATTACGAACATTCGATTCTACGAAATTTCCATTTTACGAACATTCAAAATATTTACATTGACTACTTTATAGTACGAACAAACGGCCATCGACAGTACTTGGTTTTACGAACAACTAACAAATTTTGTGTTTTGTATCATAATAAAATAATTTAAAAAAAATTTTTAAGTTAGACGGTTTAATTGTAAACAATGCTTATATGAAGTAATAATAATACTAAAAGCTAGAAAATAATTAGGTAGGTCCTAGGTACTAGTCATCACACTCCTCATCAATATAGGGCGTTGATCAAACAAAGAAACAAAATATTGTTCTGGCCTTGAGCTCGAATCGAACCTTGAATCATTTAATTTAATACTATCTATTATCTGCAATCTCATTATGACTTTCTTGTTAACTCCCTTTATTTTTATTTTGTTAAAGAATGATTTCTCGTTCACCCATTGGTACACGTAATTTAACAAATTTAGAAAACCAAAACAATAAAAACACAACGAATACGATAGATCGAAATATAACAAAAAACTCACATCCAACAACAAAAATAGAAGAGAACTTAAACTCAAGACACATAATACAGCAGTATCTTGATATTACAAACATTCGATTCTACGAAATTTCGATGTTACGAACATTCAAAACTTTTTACATTGAATACTTTATAGTACGAACAAACGTGCATCGACAGTACTTGGTTGTACGAACAACTAACAAATTTTGTGTTTTGTATCATAATAAATAATTTAAAAAAAAATTTTAAGTTAAACGGTTTAATTGTAAACAATGCTTATATGAAGTAATAATAATACTAAAAGCTAGAAAATAATTAGGTAGGTCCTAGGTACTAGTCATCACACTCCTCATCAATATAGGGCGTTGATCAAACAAAGAAACAAAATATTGTTCTGGCCTTGAGCTCGAATCGAACCTTGAATCATTTAATTTAATACTATCTATTATCTGCAATCTCATTATGACTTTCTTGTTAACTCCCTTTATTTTTATTTTGTTAAAGAATGATTTCTCGTTCACGCCATTCGTACACGTAATTTAACAAATTTAGAAAACCAAAACAATAAAAACACAACGAATACGATAGATCGAAATATAACAAAAAACTCACATCCAACAACAACAATAGAAGAGAACTTAAACTCAAGACACATAATACAGCAGTATCTTGATATTACGAACATTCGATTCTACGAAATTTCGATGTTACGAACATTCAAAACTTTTACATGAGTACTTTATAGTACGACAAACGTGCATCGACAGTACTTGGTTGTACGAACAACTAACAAATTTTGTGTTTTGTATCATAATAAAATAATTTAAAAAAAATTTTAAGTTAGACGGTTTAATTGTAAACAATGCTTATATGAAGTAATAATAATACTAAAAGCTAGAAAATAATTAGGTAGGTCTAGGTACTAATCATCACACTCCTCATCAATATAGGGCGTTGATCAAACAAAGAAACAAAATATTGTTCTGGCCTTGAGCTCGAATCGAACCTTGAATCATTTAATTTAATATCTATCTATTATCTGCAATCTCACTATTACTTTCTTGTTAACTCCCTTTATTTTTATTTTGTTAAAGAATGATTTCTCGTTCACCCATTCGTACACGTAATTTAACAAATTTAAAAACCAAACAATAATAACACAATGAATATGATAGATCGAAATATAACACAAAACTCACATCCAACAAGAACAAT
>JARSSU010008882.1:0-22451 GCA_029619165.1 Eurosta solidaginis | reverse complement strand
TCATCTGTGGGAAGCTACTGCCAAGGATCTCCGACGACAAGCAACGTGGGGCACGACTCACCCCTGAGATAAGAGTCTCAAAGTCCTACTACGAAGCTAGCCGGGCAACAAGTGGGATTTTTCAAAATTGCCCCTACCCAAAAGTTCGACCCAAATTGGGGAACATCAGAATTCGTTTTAGAGGTATGATTCCTTCGGCAAAGTTTCTTATTTTGATCCCTAGAATATGATTTTCATAGAGCAGTGGGCGATTTTTTTGCCTCCCCACAAATCGACCCGGCCTAGTATACATGTATGTATGAATGTGTTTATTTTGGCTACACTACACAAGTAAGGAAGGCTAAGTCTGGGTGTAACCGAATATTACATACTCAGCTGCCAAATTACAGCTTGCAAAACTTTTAAATTACCTTCTTTTAAATGTGGGCGTTGCCACGCCCATTGTCCAAAATTTGGTAACTTTCTATTCTGCGTCATAAGTTCAACCCACCTACCAAGTTTCATCGCTTTATCCGTCTTTGGTAATAAATTATCGCACTTTTTCGGTTTTTCGAAATTTCGATATCGAAAAAGTGGACGTGGTTATAGTCCGATTTCGTTCATTTTAAATAGCGATCTGATATGAGTGCCCAGGAACTTACATACCAAACTTCATTAAGATAAAAAATAAAAATAGATGTAAGGCGCGATAACCTCCGAAGATGTTTTAGGCCAAGCTTCTCTTCCATTTTGCGTCGTGCTCCTTTTAATTTTTCTCTACAAATTGGCGGGACGGGACCTGCTTGTTTTATGCCGACTCCGAACGGCATCTGCAAGGCAGATGAGTTTTCACTGAGAGCTCTTCATGGCAGAAGTACACGCGGAGTGCTTGCCAAACACTGCTGAGGGGCGACCCCGCTTAGAAACATGTTCTTCTGATTGAAAACTTGGTTCCAAAATGTTGATGTTGCTTTGCCCTGGGAGTGAACCCAGGATCTTCGGTGCGGTAGGCGGAGCACACTACCATCACACCACGGCGGCCACCCACATTAAGATACCTCAAAATTTACTCAAGTTATAGTGTTTACGGACAGACGGACGGACATGGCTAAATGAATTTCTTTTTCGCTCAGATCATTTTGATATATAGAAGTCTATATCTATCTCGATTAGTTTATGCCGTTACGGATTGCCGTTATGCGAACAAAGTTATTATACTCTGTGAGCTCTGCTCAGCTGAGTATAAAAATTGTATTTTTGGTCCAATTTGGCTCATATTTGGAAGACATATTACATACAGAAATAAAAATCGTATTTGTGCACCGATTTGGCTCATATTTGGAACACATATTACAAACAGAAATAGAAATCGCTTCCTAAAAAAATTCCCGCTAGGTGCCGCATTGATCGAGATATTCAAAAAACTCGTATTTATGGTCCGATTTGTCGCATATATAGAACACATATTACATACAGGAATAGAAATCGCTTTTGTGAAAAAAATTCCCGCTGGTGCCGCAAGGATCGAGATATTCAAAAAATTCGTATTTGTGGTTCGATTTGGATCATATTTGGAACAAATATTACATACAGTTCGGTAGAAGTGACATCAAAATACTTTGGAGTTTGGGGAGGGTCAACCATACGTGGCGCTGAGTCGAGTAAAGCGGCAGTTACTCACGAACGTACGTACCAAAAACGTGTCAGCTGACACGACCTATCTTATGAGTGTGCAATGTAAACGAAAACTCACCGACGTGCAACGCCCGTACGTACGTAGCCCGGAACGTAGAAATCAAAACAATTTTGATTTTTTCCGTAAGAACGTGTCAGCTGATCGCTCTCTCACTAGACAGAGTTGCCTAGTAAACTTTTGTGCGCTAATTTTTGACCGTTTGCAATTTTATGCAAAAACACCTAATTAAAGTTTGAAAAATTTGTGAAAATAATTCGAAATAATTATGTAAAACTGCTGATTAAAAATATGTAATCTATTTATACTTATTTAATATGTATTCCGGCCTTTTAAAATATCAAAAATTAAATTGGAAAAAGTTGATGTTTCCATAAGCATACATGCAAAATGGTCAATGGCAACAGTGCTTATCTGTAAACAATACACACATAAATATGTTATGTACATGTACACAGACGCACACATTGATTCCTACGGGCTTGAGAGTTCGGTCAAACGTGCTTCGTACGACAAACGTCCTTACGTACGGCACACGTCGGTGGGTAACTGCCGCATAATGCGGAAGTTACTCACGAACCTATCTTATGAGTGTGCAATGTAAACGAAAACTCACCGACGTGCAACGCCCGTACGTACGTAGCCCGGAACGTAGAAATCAAAACAATTTTGATTTTTCCGTAAGAACGTGTCAGCTGATCGCTCTCTCACTAGACAGAGTTGCCTAGTAAACTTTTGTGCGCTAATTTTTTACCGTTTGCAATTTTATGCAAAAACACCTAATTAAAGTTTGAAAAATTGTGAAAATAATTCGAAATAATTATGTAAAAGTGCTGATTATAAATATGCAATCTATTTATACTTATTTAATATGTATTCCGGCCTTTTACAATATCAAAAATTAAATTGGAAAAAGTTGATGTTTCCATAAGCATACATGCAAAATGGTCAATGGCAACAGTGCGTATCTGTAAACAATACACACACAAATATGTTATGTACATGTACACAGAAGCACACATTGATATCTACGGGCTTGAGAGTTCGGTCGAACGTGCTTCGTACGACAAATGCGGCAGTTATGCGGCAGTTACCCACCGACGTGTGCCGTACGTACGGACGTTTGTCGTACGAAGCACGTTTGATCGAACTCTCAAGTCCGTAGGAATCAATGTGTGCGTCTGTGTACATGTACATAACATATTTGTGTGTGTATTGTTTACAGCAAAGCACTGTTGCCATTGACCAGTTTGCATGCATGCTTATGGAAACATCAACTTTTCCATTTTATTTTTTGATGTTGTAAAAGGCTGGAATTAATATTAAATAAATATAAATAGATTACATATTTATAATCGGCACTTTTACATGATTATTTCGAATTATTTTCACAATTTTTCAAACTTTAATTAGGTCTTTTTGCATAAAACTGCAAACGGTCAAAAATTAGCGCACAAAAGTTTACTAGGCAACTCTGTCTAGTGAGAGAGCGATCAGCTGACACGTTCTTACGGAAAAAATCAAAATTGTTTTTGATTTCTACGTTCCGGGCTACGTACGCACTGGCGTTGCACGTCGGTGAGTTTTCGTTTACATTGTACACTCATAAGATAGGTCGTGTCAGCTGACACGTTTTTTCTACGTACGTTCGTGAGTAATGCGGCAGTTACTCACGAACCTATCTTATGAGTGTGCAATGTAAACGAAAACTCACCGACGTGCAACGCCCGTACGTACGTAGCCCGAAACGTAGAAATCAAAACAATTTTGATTTTTTCCGTTTGAACATGTCAGCTGATCGCTCTCTCACTAGACAGAGTTGCCTAGTAAACTTTTGTGCGCTCATTTTTGACCGTTTGCAGTTTTATGCAAAAACACCTATTTAAAGTTTGAAAAATTGTGAAAATAATTCGAAATAATTATGTAAAAGTGCAGATTATATATATGTAATCTATTTATTTTTATTTAATATTAATTCCAGCCTTTTGCAACATCAAAAATTAAATTGGAAAAAGTTGATGTTTCCATAAGCATGCATGCAAAATGTTCAATGGCAACAGTGCTTATCTGTTAACAATACACACACAAATATCTTATGTACATGTACACAGACGCACACATTGATTCCTACGGGCTTGAGGGTTCGGTCAAACGTGTTTCGTACGACCAACGTCCGTACGTACGGCACACGTCGGTGGGTAATTGCCGCAAAACGTCCGTACGTACGGCACACGTCGGTGGGTAACTGCCGCATAATGCTTGAAACACAATGCCGAGCGACGACGATATATGCCGCGTCGGGCGATGACATTTTTCAAATTACGCCCAGATATTTCGTATACTCAAAACACAATGCCGGGCGAAATTTTCTGACGCTTTTCATTCAGAGTGGCCATTTACAGATATAAAGATGAAAACAATTAAAACTTTTTTAATTCTTTGTTTAGCCTTGACTGCTAAAACACGCCTAAAGTGTTAAGAGCTGTATCGGAAGACACGTTTGGTTCTCAGGAATCTTAATCCGGAGGGCGAACATTAATATTATAACCCTTTAATTTAAAAAATACGGTTAACATATATGCGGCGCACGTTACGTACGTTTCCATAAGCTTGCATGAGCTTCAATTTTTGACAGCGCACGTACGCCGGTTAGTTGAAAACATTCACCCTTATCGCGAAGTTCACGCGGAAAAGTGTTCGCCTTTACTTTTTTTGTTCGGGTGAACTTTTTCCGCCTATCGGCAATTTCGGGCGAACAAAAGTTCACCTCGAAACCGAAGTGTTTTGACAAGGCGAATTCGTCACGTTTTTTTCGCGGCGGCAGCAGCATAAAGTCTTTGGAAGGATTATGTATTGAGGAGTTAGATTGTAACAAATTGTCAGGAAAGAGTCCTTGTAATAATGAGGCACTAAATGAACTAAATAGAATGAGAAATAATAGGCAATTATATAAAAACTAAAAACTTGAAAATAAAATAATTAAATAAAAATTTCAAGTTAAACGGTTTTATTGAAAAGAATACTTACATGGGGTAATAATAATAATAAAAGCTAGAAAATAATTAGGTAGGTCCTAGGTACTAGTCATCGCACTCCTCATTAATGTAGGGCGTTGATCAGACAATTAAATAAAAGCGTTTGGCGTGTGAAATTTCTAAAAACGTGAGACGTAGCATAACCTGATTAAGTTGGTCTTACTTATACATATCGCACACTAACTACAAAAGAGTCACAACTTAAAATTTTTCAAAATCGGTTTTTTCCATAAACCAATTCACAGCACACATCTCTAACTGCCCTTTAAATTTCGTTGTCATTATTTTCTTCTTTAACTGGAAAATTACCGTTATGCCAGTTTTGGTGTTGATTGCATCGCTTGCGCTCTATCAACTAAAGAGTACTATTTTTAGTTGTGTCAATGTGCTTAAGAACAAGTGAACAGTTTTTTACACATAAAGTGTATTATTTTAAATTCTGACTATCTTGTTGCAAAAAACTTTGTTGTGTATTAATTAAAATTGTGTCTTTTTATACGTAAACAGTGAGTAAAGTTGCTTGTATTATTGTGAAATATGCCTTTTTTGATGAAATAATTGTGAATGTACGAGTAGTAAGTTTTCTTAGAAATAGTCATAACTCAAAATTGCTATATATTTTGTCCGTAAACAAATAATTACAACAAAATTTCGTCAACTCATTTTATAATGAAGGTGTCCTTCTATGTAAAAGTGGATTTAGTATAACATTACAGACGTTTTCACATAAAACGTTTTTCTTCTCCCCTCAACATTTACATTTTTTCAAGTTGTGACTCTTTGTAGTTAGTGTGCGATATATGAAAATATCATTTGTAAAGATATGAGCGGTTGACTATCAATAGAAATTTGGCGCGGCCCACGCTTTTATTTATTTGTATGGTCAACGCCCTAGATTGATGAGGAGTATGATTACTAGTGCCTAGGACCTGCCTAATTATTTGCTAGCTTTTAGTATTATTATTACCTAATGTAAGTATTATTTCCATAAAACCGTTGCAAGTGCTCACGTCGCCACTATGTTTTGTCGAACGGAAATTGGGTAGGGTTACCGACATTCCACCTCTCGTGAATCCTAAATCACCAAATTCCAAAGCGGCAACCTTACTGGCAGGTCAATGAAAAGTTCCACAAAAAGAGTGTAAGGGTGGTTTCAAGCCAGGGCGCACTGCTGTTGTGAAACGTCAAATCGCTGCTGATAAGGCAAAGGCAGTCCGTCAACCTCTTTGAAGTAGTACATTGGCCAAAGAACAGTGTGAGACAACGACCTGAGTAGTAAGATGCAACACAGGTACGACGAGAGCAACAGTTCGGAAGATTTCTTGGAGAAAGATTTGGTACTGTTATGCAACCCTCACCGGCGGAAAGGTGTTCCATCAAAATTTCAATGTAGCTGGGAAGGCCCGTACAAAGGTGTGAAGCGGATTAGTGATGTCATCTACCGTATACAAACAATTGCGAAACCACGAAATAGAAGGGTGCTTCATTGGAGAGGCTAGCAGCGGTTGGATCGAGAGATTTGTCTGATTGGGGCAATACATCACTATGCTGGTAGTAAATAAATGCGCAACAACAGCAAAGCAAGCAGCCACACAAATGTCAATGTAAGCAACAAAGCTAAGAGCGAATAGGATATTGCCCCTATTACGGTTTACAACTCAACTATCTTTCAGTTGAAATTTTGCAATTTGGTATTACAGATTACAACTCAACCTGTCAAAAACAATGTCGGTTGAAGTTGCCTAGTTTAAACAACAATTGTGGCATTACCGTTTACAACCTTGTATTGGTGTAGTTGTCGAAGACATCAAAGTCTGACACCTATTAGCAGTTGTCTCAGAAAATTTTGCAGTTTGGAAAAAGGTAACGTTTTACAAGACGATGTACCACCTAGTTTTTTATCAAAATTATCAAAGGTGTCAAAAGACGCGTTTCAACCTCCGTTTTTAGAATCCGAAAGCGAAAATTATATTTATTTCCGTCAAAAGATATAAGCAAAAAGTCGGTTCAAATTTTCACGTATTTGTTGTATTTTGCCAGATTTGTTGTACGTACACACACTAATGCAGAAAAGTGTTGGACTCACCCAGGGTTTTTTTAGAATTGCGGCCGAAGGCGCCAACGCAGAAAGGCGTTCAATGCAAAAAAAAACTATGTATCGCGCTCCATATTTCGGACTCTCTCGAGGCCATTTTATGGGTTTTTGTAAATATCTTTCAACAGAAATAAAATTTTAATTTCCGCTTTCGGATTCTAAAAACAGAGGTGAAACGCGTCTTTTGATACCACCTTTGATATTTTTTGGTAAAAATAATATGGTGCACCCATTACCGGAAAAAATAAAGAAAAAATATGGAAAGCGGCTAATTAAACCTTTTATACCTTTTATGAAAATGAAATGTATATTAATTTTGTAACGAATCTCAAAATTGTAAGTCTTAAAGGAAAGAGATAGACCCACCAATAAGTATACCGAAATGATCAGGATGAAGAGCTGTGCTGATTTAGCCATGTCCGTCTGTCTGTTTATATGCAAACTAGTCCCTCAATTTTTCAGATATCTTGATAAAATTTGGTGAGCGGGTATATTTAGGTGTCCGATTAGACATTTATCGGATCCGGCCGGATCGGCCCACTATCTCATATATCCCACATACAACGGATTTTTCTGAAAAGAGAATTTTTGTCATATCTTCCTCAATTTGTCAGATCGAAGCTTCAAACTTCACCATATGCTTTCGTATATTGTACACATTGTTGTCTGAAAAATTTACAGATCGGTAGTTATATAGTATATATCCCATACCACCGATTGTTCAGATAAGAGACTTCGCAATTCCTGCCCCATTTTAAAAGCTAGAAGCTTCAAATTTCACCAAATTATTTACTTAATTGGCGCTTAACCGTTTGAACGGTTATGGCCGACCAACAAGGCGCGCCATTAGCTCTTCTCTCTGCCAATTGGTCACACCAAGGGAGGTTACAACGTTTTCCACCTGCTCATTCCAGCGGAGTGTGGGGCCGCCCTCTACCTCTGCTTCCAAGGCGGGTTCCGATAGAAACACTTTCTTGGCCGGAGCGTGATCTTTCATTCGCATAACATGGCCTAGCCAGCGCAGCCGCTGCGTTTTAATTCGCTGAACTATGTTGATGTCTGCGTGGAGCTCTTACAGCTCATCGTTAAATCTTCTTCGGTAATTGCCAACGCGTAGAGGTCCATAAATCTTTCGAAGAACTTTTCTCTCGAACACTCCCAGAGCCGCTTCATCTGATGTTGTCATGGTCCATGTTGCTGCACCATATAGCAGGCGGGTACGATAAGTGACTTGTAGAGTATGATTTTCGTTTGCCGAGAGAGGACTTTACTTTTCATTGCCTACCTAGTCCAAAGTATAATTTATAGGCAAGAGTGATTCTTCGCTGGATTTCAGAGCTGATGTGTTAGTGTTGATGCTGGTTCGAATAAACGAGGTCTTTTATTCGAATTATGGCTGCCAACAGTAGCGTGGTTGCCAAAGCGCATATGCGCTGACTCTTTGCTCGATGACGCGGGTCTTTCTTTTATTTCTCATTCACTATCAAACCCATCTCTACCACTTCTTTTTCCAGTTTGGATAAGCAGAACTAACGGTGCGGGTGTTTAGGCCGATGATATCAATGTCACCAGCATATGCCAGCAATTGCAGGCTTTTATAAAATATTGTAACGAATTTACTTGCAAATCCTCTTATTTGCTTTTTCTCTGCTAAGTTCGAATCACTAAACTGTTGAATAATAACTCCAATTTGTAGTAATGCAAAATGGCCTTTATTAAAGTACTTCACAATAACACTCCAACTGTACAACGAATAGCTTAATAACCAAACTGATAGCTTAAAGGAAACTGATTTTAAAAATAATAGTGCTATGCTCGCTAGATATCGTCTTACTCGTAACTGCTTGACAATTCAAATCAAACTGAATTACTTCTTACTCGCCTGCACTGCTTTTATAGTTTACGCTGCATACTTCTAGGCTCTTTGATTTCCAGAAGTTACT
This sequence comes from Eurosta solidaginis, assembly GCA_029619165.1. NCBI lineage: Eukaryota > Metazoa > Arthropoda > Insecta > Diptera > Tephritidae > Eurosta > Eurosta solidaginis. The sequence goes on along the minus strand of JARSSU010008882.1, from coordinate 13,706 downwards.
AGTTGTTTCGGCTACAAAATCGCCAGCCACAACTACGTGCACAAATTATTGCTCTCTCTTGTGACAACTCAGATAAGGTATATGCATGTGTTTGTAGTTTACAGTCTCCCGCACACACATAAGCGTATAAGTAAATTCATCGGTGTGTGACATCTCATCTCTCGCTGCCTTGTATGTAAATGTTGCTCGTCGGAATGTGTACATATGTGTAGACGCAATTATTTATTCGTTATGTAGATACATAATGATGAATTATTGATGTGCATTCACGTCACTGGTTAGCATCGCTTAGAGACGATAGCATCGCTCAGTGCTGCTAACATTCGTTACAATATTGTTCCATAGCAGTTAAGTTCTGCAGCATTGCATTTCACCAAATGCTTGCGTATAAATCATATATTGTTGGCTGAAAAATCATAGAGATCGGTCGTATATATGGTATTGTGACGAATATTAGTGACACTAAGTGATACTCACATCACTAGTCTGATGCTAAGTAAATGAAGCCAAAACAACAATAAAGCACGTGTATCTACATAAACGAATCAATCATTATGTCTACACATATGTACGTACACGCAGCTGAGAGAAAACGCACAAACACATGCATATATCTTATCTGAGATGTGCTCAAAGTAAGCAATTATCTGTGGAAGAGTCACTCACATAAACACGCGCATATGAGAAGCTATACACGTGCATCTGTAGTTATAATTTTATAGCAGTATTAGTTACTGCTCCCCTATTACCATTTACAACTCAACTCTGGTTGGGTTGAAATTTTTTTTTATTACAGTTTACAACTCAACCTGTCAAAAAAATGTCGGTGAGTTGTCTAGTCTAACAACTTTTTGTGGCATTACCGTTTACAACCTTGTGTTGGTGTAGTTTTCAAAGACGTCAAAATCTTACAACTGATTACTAAGAGTTGTCTCATACAAATTTGCAGTTATTTTGAAAAAAGGTTTTACAAGACGATTCACCACCTAATTTTCAACAAAAATTTTCAAAGTTGGTATCAAAAGACACGTTTCGACCTCCGATTTTAGAATCCGAAAACAAAATGAAAAATTTAATTTCTGTCATATCATTTCGATTCAAATTTTCATGTGGTTGTTGTATTTTGCCGGATTTTTTGTACACACTAATGCAGAAAGGCGCTGGATCCACCCAGGTGTATTTTTACAAATCGCGGCCGAAGGCCGCCAACGCAGAAAGATGTTCTGTACAAAAAACTATGGATCGGGCCTCACACTTCGAACCCTCTAGGGGCCATATTGTGGGTTTTTGAAAATATTTTGGACAGAAATAAAATTTTTAATTTCCGCTTTCGAATCCTAAAAACGGAGATCGAAACACCACCTTTGAGTTAGATGGTGCGTGGAAAACGTTACCGAATAAAAACGAAAAATTTAAAGCCAGTAGTTACACCTTTTTTAATCAAACAATAATCAACAATTTTGTACACATTTATAGAAAAAACAACGTTTAAATGAAGAATTCCATTGAATAACAGCCACGGGCTGTCTTCTTATGTCCCCAGAACACCATCTACATATTGAGGCGAGAATACTCCCCATCAGGGAGAGAAATGAGATGCTAACCAAACAGTTCCTGTTGAATACCCAGAAACCTGGGCATCCCAACAGACATCTGATTAATGAGCCAAAACCGCCTAGAGGCTTAAGGAGTCATCTCCGTAAACATTATGAGGAAATACGGCACCTGAGAACTCAGCCGTATGAAGCAAAAAAACACAAGCAGGTCCTCAGTGAACTCCACAAACAGGCGTCGGACCTTTATGTTAGGAATTGCCCGGTGAATCCAGTACTCAAAGGACAAGACCAAACTTGCGGAAGGGGAACGCATACTCCCCATGGAACCGCGAGTCACTCTAGCTCATCTCGTTTCTGGATACTGTAACAGGTTCAACTCTACCTATCCAGAATCAACCCCGACATACAAAATGTATGCCCCGTTTGCAATGTGTCCCCACATGACACCAACCATCTCTTTAATTGTAATGTGGAACCAACGCCTCTCTCATTATGATCCACCCCTGTGAAACTGCAAGTTCATTAGACTCCCGTTAGAGGAATTGATGAAAATTGTGATCGGTCGCACCTATTAGGTGGGGCGAAGCACTGCCACAACAATCTGCCGATTCTGCATTTCGACTTGGATTGGAATTTTTCAATTTGGCAATTTGGAATTCTGTGTTCCAATCTCTTTCGGTCCAACTTCGAATCGTTCGATTTTGTGTATTCTGGGGGCCTACTCGTATGCGATGCGAAAGAAAAATACGCGGAATCGCAAAATCGGTACTCTGTATCTTGACATGCGCATGTATTTTGACTTTCGCATTCACATTTTGCCATTCGCAATTTTTCTCCCTTTTCGCATTGCCGGCACTCTGTAAAGCGAAAGCGAATGTCAAACAGCATTCATTTTCGCATTTTTCTTGCTACAAGTAATAGGCATTCGCATGGTCAAATATGTAAGTATTAATTGATGATTTTATAAATTGATATCTTTATATTCATTTAAAAATATATAGGACGACTCAAAAAACAAAACAACACACAAAGCAACAATTTGTAATCCTAGTGGACTTAAAATACATAAATAAATAACAATTAAATCGAAACCACTTTTTATAAAGCATTCTATTTGAAATCATGTCATTTTTATTGTTCTCTGATACAACTAGCAATATTCCCATTCTATGATTTCCACGTTTTCTGTATTATCACGTTCACTTCTTCAGTTCAATTTCTGAACTGGGAGGATTTCTCATTAAAATCAATCCTTTCTTCATTTAAATCGGGTCCATAATGCTACAGAATCCTTTTTTAATTTGTTCAACAAAAATTAATCGTTTGCCGAAATTGTAATCACCTTGTTTCTTTTGTCTTTCTTTAAGTTGGTCAGTGATGCATACTCAAGCCAAAAATTGCGAAAAATAAAAAAGCGACATTGTAGCGATGCGATTGCGCTACAGAGTCCAATTACCTTTCGCATCGCATTTATTTTCGCATCGCACTGCCTTTGCATCGCAATACAGAGTAGGCCCCTGCATTTGGATCGTAGTTCCGTTATTCCAAGTTGCAAATTTGTTGGCGGAAAAATATTTTCTTTAATTTTTTTATTAATTTATACAGAATTTTAACAAAAATGTAAGTAAAACTTGTTAAGAACGTAAAAGGCTGATGATGACTGTTTTTATATGTTTCCAGGTCAAAAATAACATGTCGATGTCGCACATTGGGGACGAACTTTTCAAAACCACCTACATATCACAAATATTAACCGATTTTAATCATTTTTGTACAGAAATTATTGTAATTGAATCTGAAGAGACTTACACCGCCCTATTTTTAAAATTAACTAGAAAAAAAAACCATTTTGCAAAATGTTCTTTAAAAGATTGTTTAAACAAATTAATTTTTCAAACGAATGTCAATTAGCAATACCTACTATCCCTTAAAGTGTATATCATTCTCTTAAGTATTGAGCAAAAATTTTGTCACGAAGTGATCCATAAATACGTATTATAATATAAAGTTCTGCAAAGAATAGGCTATTTTGCAAAAATTGTTTAATAAACAAATTAATTTGACGAATCAAGCGATGTGAGTCTCTCAGAATTCAATTGCGAAATTTCTGTGTAAACATTCACCCTTATTGTCATTGTCGTCGTCGACATCGCCGTCGTTTTTCAGTCGACGTCACATCGTATCGACGTCGTCGTCACTTCTAGTTCCGACACATAAGCAGTTTTTCATATAGATGAGTTTAACACAAGCTTATGCATTACGAGTAGATTGCACGTATTTTTATGGAGAACGGTACAATGAGCGACAATGGCGCCATCTGATATTGAAAAGTAACCATCTCCAAATTTTGTTCCAAGCAAATCATAAGAAGAAGATGACATTTGCTTTGGCTAAGGGTGTTGGCACGCTTTGCAAGTGAAATTATTTTTCCCACTGGTTGGTAAATTTTCTAACGTTTTTCGCAATTAAAAACTGCAATATAACAATCGATTACGACACAAAATGTGCTAGCAAGTATTTTTGTTGTATAGGGAGAATGTTTATAACAGTGCTTCGGGAAATTTTGTATGTGAATGGGCAAGGCGTAATAAACTTCAATTGCCAAGTCTGAAGTTCCTTCATATTTAAAAACGCTACATCTTGGTTGATTGTGCGATGTTATTGCAATGCACAAGCTTGCTTTAAACGCATATATATGAAAAATGTCATTATGTCACGGCCATTGGACAACAAATCGATATTGGCTAAGCTTGTTGAGACGACGACAACTTATCGATAAACGAAAGAAAAATATACCATCTATGCCATTTCTGGATCAGCTGTTAGTTTTTTTTACTATTTCTGTATCTTTTTCGCGATTTGAGATTTGTTTAAATATTTTTTTTCAAGATTTTACAAAAATTTTTTATTATAACAGTAGTGCGAGCTGTAGTGACGAAAATAATAAAGAGGAGCTTAGACTCAATAGAAAAAAATCGGAAATAACTCCGATTTTTTCTAGCTCACCTACAAGAACCTCGAATTGTTGCGCACTCCTTATTTTCATTGCATATTAGATGTTTGTGTATTTAATTATTAAAAAGAAATGTTTTACTTACAAATTTTCCTTCTGTCGTCAGTAAAAACCGCGTCGACAGAAATGGCGTCGTGTGAGGGCCACGACGACAGCAAATTTGCTTAGCCAATACCAAACATGTGTCGATAGCCGTCAATAGTTATCGAAAACGAATTGGCAATACCGAATTTAACATGTCGTCGTGAGACGTCGTCGTTCAGTGACAGTGACGACAATGACAATAACAGCTGAATTCAGTAAGTCGTCTCTAGTCACTATTAGAGACTAATGGGTGAAAATCACTTTTGAGACAATTTGCCATTCTGTAAGCTGTCTCGCGTCTCCAGCCTCACAAAAGCAATCACTAATTTGTGAGTTGGGCCGGGGCAAATCACAAACGTGAAAATTTCAGAAAAAGTATGAATATATTTGCGAAAAAACGCTTTAAATATATTTTTTTTATTCCTAAAATTAAAATAAGCATAGAAAAATTTAAAAACAGAAAATACTTAAAAAAACATCAAACTCTATGTGGCGCCGCTGAGATTCGTACCTACACACTTTGGGATTTTCTATAAAAATTGTGATCTGCGTCTTATCAAGCTAAGCCACAATATCACCCAACTTTAAGTTGCCAAAATGCAATGCTATATTATTTGTTCAATGTATGAGTAAATTGTCATTTGGTGAATTTCGTCGATATGGTGAATTGTTTTTGTGACTTTCGTTTACTGAATACCGAAATCATCTCAAGTCACAAAAATTGTCTCTAAAGGAAAATCTCAAATTTAGAGACTTGAGATGAGACTGAATTACAGAATTCAGCCGTAAAGCTGAAGACATTGCTGCTTTATCAGTAACCGTATCGGTAACCTTTTAACAGCTGATTCGACCAACCTTATGAGAATCAATGCAATCGATTATTGGTGCCGCTAAGGTCGTAACCGTATCGTAGCCAACCAATTGGGTTTTGGTTTAAGCCGGAGTCATTGGTGCCGTATGTCGTATCGCTGTATCCGTATCCCTAACGTAATGAGCTGTTTATCGTTACGACGGTTACCTAGGTTACAGATACGGTTACCGATAAAGCACCAATGTCTCTAGCTTTAGGGTGATTGTTGCAATCGGTTGATTTTTCAAACCTGTAAAGGTGCGCGCATATTACGCTAAGCGACACGTAGCGGCAGCGGCGCCTCACAGAGCGACATATTTTGGCAATTCACATTAAGCGGCAATCGAGCGACACATTGCGGTAAAAGTTTGTGTTTATTTTTGTTCGCAAATGGACGACACAGTGTTTGAAGCTGTAATTATTTCATTTTTGTGCGAAGAAGAGGAAAGGAAAAGAAAAAGGTCGTGGCTATGGGTCCAAGACATCTCATCCTCAAGATACGACGAAGGAGAGTTCCACACTCTTTTGCCCAGATTGAGAAAAGATGGTGCAAAATTCTTTGCATGTATTCTTGAGGCAATTCACACCTAGCGGCAGCAGCACTGCGCGACACTTCCCAACGCGGTTTTTTTGCCTAGTTGATCAAATTTGCCGCGCTGTGCCGGGTCGCGCAGTGCTGCTGACGCTAGGTGTGAATTGCCTCATAAGAATACATGCAAAGAATATTTTGTAGTGCAGCCTAATGTGGCCTTACCTTAAGTGGTTTTGAATTAAATTAGTGCTTAATCCCCAATGTGTGTCGAAGTCCTTGGACGTGTTTGCCCCGCAAAAATATCTAACACATACTTGAAAGCATCCTTATTAAGTAGGTTTTGTTTTGAACCTAAATAAGTCATTAAACTTTACCACTTTTATGTTAAATTTCTTACAATTCGTCACTCATCTCAAATGGATTACACAAATCTCGCAATATTTGCCTTACCATTCTCGCCTGGTCATTTTCGTATGCGTTGCTTTCCAACTCTACAAATAATGCCGCGGCTATTGATTCCATTATAATAGACGCTATAACTTTTGGCTGTTCGTTGGGTCTAGTTATATGCCAAAGAAAGCTGGTGGAGTAGAGGAAGGTGAAGCGGAAACGTAAACATCCTTGCGGAAAGAATAAATAAATCTTCAAAGTATTTTAGGCCAGTGGAGTTAAATTAGCATCCATAAAATTCAGAAAATGTCAACTATATTCGTGCAGGAATCCGTTTTAACAAAACTTGGTGGCCACGGCAGGGAATTGGCCAAAAGAACGACAAAAAAATACACTTACAATTATGAAAAGCGCTCATCCCCCAAAAAAATTAACAATGCCGCAATATATTCTATTGTTTGTTTGCACAAAATGGAGTTGGATAATAAAATATAACACGTTTTCAGTATTTTTACAAAATTTCTTTAATTTATTTGTTCCAATGTTTCACACCATCAGTAAACAGCTGGTTTCGCCAAAATCATTTGCTCTTCCTCTTCTCGTTACGATCAGTCGTAATGGAGAATACCCATCTTCGACTTCTAAAGCGGAGCGTAGAACGCGGAAACGTAAATCGAAATGCAGAATCAGGGGTGTTAATTCGTTGCAGGAATCCGTTTTTAACGAAAAAAACACACTTACAATTATGAAAGCACTCACTCCCCCCCCCCCCCCCCAAAAATATAACACGCGGCAATATTTCTCTCCTTTTTTTTGTACAAAAATGTGTGGATAATAAAATATAAACGTTTTTCAGTGTTTTTTTTTAATTTTCTTAAATTTTTTTGTTCCAATGGTCACACATTCGTACAAAGAGCTGGATTTCGAAAAAATCATTGCCTCTTCCTCTTCCGTTCCGATCCGTTCGTATGGAGAATACCCACTTCGATTAAAAGCGCGAGCTGTAGAACGGGCACGTATCGAATGCAGAATAGGGGTCTAAAGTTATACGCCCCAACGTGAGTCCCATCGATATACCCACTACTCTGGGAATCCTGTTTTAGAGTAAAATGCGAGTTTGAAGCGCTTTGCTCTCTGCAGTCAATGGGTTTTTATTCCACTTTCCAGCTCAAATAATTATGTTAACACAGCCATACAACATAGGTTTGTGTATCCGCTTTTCGGTACATCCTATGATGTAGCTAGTTATGGGTCTCCTAAGCATTATTTAAGCGTTTTACGCGCAAACGTAAACGTACACGGCTTTAATTTTGTATAATAAAACTTGCAAGATTCAACGTTAAATCCTCTCAGATGTCAAAATCTCGAATAAAGCTTTAGGTGGAAGTTATGCTATTAGACAGGCACTCCACGGTCCATATATTCAGCCCAATTCTAAACGAAAATCCGTGCGAGTTTTTCCCTTCTCCCATTCCTCGTATTCTAAATAAAAATTCCTTGAGAGTTTTTTTCACTTCTCCCTTTCCTCCTATTCTGAACAATGTTCGAAAAAGAGGAAACCGGTTATGGGAGAAAAGTAGGTATTATGAATGTGAGGGAGAGGAAGATTTCTTTGCAATTTCATAGGAGTTTTTTCACTAGTTAAATTGAAGGGAATGCATCAAAATAGTTAAAGGAAATTGGTTCTTTTAAGAACACTTATTTGTACAAATTTGCGCTAAAATATGTATTTACATTCTACCACAATATTCTCACTGTTAATACAACAACAGCAACAATATTCTTTATTTTAAGTCGAAAAGTATATCATAAGCAACGGAAGAGCTCTTTGTATATTTGATGCATCCATTCAGAAATTGCGCAAGGATTTTTAAAGAATGCTTAATTAGATTTTGGCATATGGCGAACTCAACTCGACGTGGCCGCCAGAAAATTGCTTTGCAGAATAAAAGCAGGTAACTCCGGCGGATTTGTGTTAACCCGCCGTCTTCTTCTTATGCTCCTCTGTTGATGTTGCTGTGGCACCAATTCATTACTCATTTCAGTGTATACCACATGAAATGCAATAATGTGCATTGTTTATACCTTATTTCTTAATTTGAAACAAATTCGCAACAATAATTAAGCTTTTCAATTTTTTAAACAAATAAGAAATGCGCAACGAAATTTCAATTGACAAAACAGCTGACTTCGAAAATTCGAAATTCCTATTCCCCAATTTTTCTTCTCCCTAGGAGAAAAGAATTGGAGGAATTTTTCCGCGGGAATAAAAAAATCCGCGGGAACAAATTCCGCGAGAATATTTAGAATTGGTCTGATTATGAACACCGGCAGAGGTTGCAGTTCTTATTCTTCTATTTGACTCGTTTGTTTATCGAACAAATATTTTTATGCCCCTATTACGGTATACAACTCAACTTAGTTGGGTTGTAATTAAAACAACTCAACTTTCATACAACTCAATTCCTGTTTGGTATTACGAATTACAACCTCAGAAGTGATGATTTGACAGATAAATGAACAGCTGATCAATTTGTGGCGGAAATTTAAGCATTAGCAAAGTGATTTTGTTATTACAAGATATCACTTTGTTTTGTAACGTCGTCGCGTCAAGTTCGTTTTCCCCACAACTCAACCGCGTGCTATAAAAGGACTAGAGTTGTGCTTTTTCGTTCATTTCAGTGATTCGATTCTTTAGTTCTTTTTCTGATGAACGAACAAGTTGTTCTTTTTGTTCATCTGTTCTTTTTTGCTTTCAAGCAAATTTGTTCACTGCTGCTTGCACCCGCGAAAAAAGCCAACAAGTATAGATGAGGGTGTGTATGCAGCAATGCTTTGTGTAGGTATATTTAAATGTGTTATGAATAAATAAGTTAATATATACATATATGTTTAATTAACTTCAAAAAAAGTTACAAATTTCGGAAGATCCAGGAAATTGAAAGAGTACAGACAAAAATGTAAATATGATCTTTTCAAGTTAATAAATGTAATAAGTTTCTTACAAAAGATGTTTTTCATAATTAGTCCATAAATATCAGTGCCACACTGTTGTATAACTGACTGTTGGGGTAAGGCGGAGGTGGCATGTGGAATGCTGGCAAGCCCCTGCTAGCTCGTCGGGTAGGGTGAGTGTTTGCTCACCCGCCTTACCTGCAGTTATACAAAAAAGAGAGAGGTTCATGCCTGATATCTATGAAAGGTGGAGTCATCCCTCCCACTCTGCGTAAAACCTTGACGCAGCTTTGGACGTCGCTGTGACTCCTAAATTTAGCAACGTCCCCTTAGCCTGACAGTTGTCTGTCCGTTACGGTCCCATGTCCCTAGCCTGTCTAGTCTGTCACAGTCGCCTCACACCCACGTCCCCCTACATTGCACTCGTGCATCACCCACACCAATTTAAAGTGTTTAGCCGCTCGTTCTGAGATAGGCTCAACTCATTAAACTAATGAATATGGTAGTTTGAATTTCTTCATAAAACGTTACAAAACTCTTTATTAAATAATTATCCTAATATGATGATCAAAGATTCAAAAAAAAATTCAGTTGTATTGATTTTTCCTTAAGACTAATTAGTTGGAACTAACTCTATCTAAGATATGTATATTCGTAACTAAAAATAATAAAGATGGGGATAAAAGTTGCTAAATGGAAGATAATAGGGAAAAGGAAGTTTACTTTTGGGTTTATTTAATGGAAAGATTGTGGATGGAAAAAAACTTAACAAAAACCCACGGAAAATCCAAAAGTAAAAAACTTGGGATTGAAAACTACTAATGATAAATGAAAAAGGACTTTAGCGGAAAAAGGAATTGGAAATGCAAAAAAAGTGAACTTCAAAGTTATTAAACTTTATCGTAAAAAATTTTAACATTGAAAATTACTAAAGGCCATTAATACTAAATAAAAGATATTGCAGACGCAAATGCATTTAAAAAAGTAAATAGAATGAAAAAAAGTGAATATGAAAAAAATGCGGTTGACAAAAATGTAATTAAAAGTTCGATTGAATAAGTGGATTTATCGGATCGCCCCTGTAGCCCAACAACTCCCCAGCCTCTGCTGGGCTCCAGTAGATTTGTTTAAAAAAAATGGATATATACGTATGTTTGTATGTATTAGGTAATGTTAATAACTTATAACTCTAGCACTTACCGATCAATCCCGCGACGGAGGCGCCTGCGTCGAAGAGAGAGCGTGGCTGCAAAGAACGTACATATACATACACCTACAAACCTATGCTGGAAAGTCGACCGGTGGAAAAGATAACAAATTTATTCGGGCATGCGGTTGCGGCCCGGATCATTGTTTACTATATAGTTTGGCAGCTCAATTCGAGGTTATGTTGCGAATAGAGTGGAAGGCACTCGCAGGCCGTGAAAATAGGCACTCGAATGGAGTGGAATGAAGAACAGTATGTTATGGAATCGCATTTACAATGGAAGCAGTAAGGAAGGCGGTCGGCATGATGTGTTGGTGCACAGTGGCTAGTCATTGTCGGCTGGGGCGGGTCCTTGCCAACCTTACTGTTCCTGCGCCATAAACAGAAAAAAGGTCATATCATGCCTATCAAAACGAGCAGCTGTCAAATTCAATTTAAAACAACATCCGGTCGAACCGGATGCCACGGACAGACCGTTAAACATTCAAAATTTAAATTCAAGAAAAAACTGTCAAAAAAAAAGTAACTAACTAACGATCAAAAAACTAACCGAACCGGAAACGACCGGTTACTAAATCTGAAAAATCAAAGAGGGGAAAAAATAAGCTGAAAAATAAAAATACAAATAAAAGGGCCGAATATACAGAGGGACGCCGCGGGTGTTGTTGCGACGGCCGGTGCTTAGTCCCACCCTCAAATAACCATGGCCACCGACGCACCTAAAATTTCGGTGGCCCCTTACCTGTATGCCCTAAGTGCCTTCTAAAAGAATAGGGTAGTCAACATTCCCATTTTAATTACAATATTTATTCACAATTCATTATAGAAAAAAATATATATAAAGTTCTAGCTAGTTTTGGGTTATCATCGTAGGGGGTTGGTGATTGTGTTGGTGTTGTTGGTTGCGAGTGTATATAAGTTACATACATACATACTTGATCTATGCACATACTATTTTAGTGTTATATGGTTTAGCCCCTTACTCATTTTGCCCTTACATTAGTATGTTGTTACAATAATCACTTATTATATGCTTTGTGGTAAAACTTATTTTTTTGAGTGTAACTAAATATCAATTTGGTATAACGCGCATATTATAATGATAATAATAATAGGTAATATGTACTAAGAAAATTTGTTACAAAAGCAATAAAGATAAATTTTATATAACGCTATGCATTATATGCACGTATATTACCTTCTTCTGGTGGTTCGAACAATATTGCTAGCAATAGTAATTCATATATGTATATATATATATATATATATATATATATATATATATATATTGTACTTGAATGATATAAGAAAAGAAAGTTTAAATCTTCTAGCCGATTCGTGCATAAAATTTCCTTTTTTTTTCCTAACATTTTATGGGTGAGCTCCAAAATGAATCGCTAAAACGTTTCACGTGATTGCGTGAGCTAACTTCAAACATTTTAAAGCGCCAAAATATATTCTTAAAATGATAAAGAAAAGGGTATGCCTTTTAAATAAATCTAATGCTTAGGTAGGTATTAGATAAATGGAATTATGCTCGTGAATTGCTGAATACAATTTTAGTTATATCTAAAGAGTTTTGTTCAATATAATGTGTCTAAGATGCATTCACAAATAAACGGCGTATGTTGGAATTAGGGTTAGCGTTCTAACAGGTAGGTGCTGCTTGACCTGGCTGAGACAAAACTGCCTGTTTATTTGTGAACAAACCTTTAAAATGTGTAAATATATTAACTGCGTTTTCAACCTTTAATGTCTTGTCAAGTGGCAAAACATACGCGTTCATGTGGTAATTCTTTTGGTTAGATAAATATTACAAGCTAAAGTTACATAGTGGCAATCATTATGTGTGACTTTTCTTCTATAAAACGTTAAACTACCTTTTTATCTTTTAGGTTGATAATTCGAAGGTAAAAATGTCGTAATTTTGACAAAAAAAAAGTCGATCCTTGTCGAATGGTTCACCCGGGCTATATAAAACCCTCCAAGTACCACTTGGAAGTTCTTTTAACTACCCTGCAAAAAATGCTCTAGTCATTCCACGCCGTTGGACTAGTTACTATACATCATATGTTATGTTCTTAGTCATATTTGCATGGGCGTGGGTAAGTTTCGTGACCAGAATTTTTTTGTAGGGTAATTACATCTAAATGTATACCTTGCTGTTTGCTTCTTTTGCTGCGCCTCCAGCTGATGTTTCAGATGTTGGAGTCTTGGTTGTAATTGTGGTACTAATCCAATCATGCAAGTACCAAATTTTGTGATTATTATAAGATTTTTAGCGCTGGGATTTGGAATTTTAGCCACTTTGCGTATACAAGTACGATGGTGGCAGGGCGTTGAATCTCGTACACGTCGTCGCAAGCGTTGGGAAGACGAGGAGCAAGACGCTGCTGTTATTTCTTGTTTATGCCCGTGATACGCCACTTTGTTGCAATCTATAAAGACACTATTACGTTGAGCCAAGAAACCAGTGATGTACTATATAAACGTAATGATATATGTATGATGATGATCCTCCCAACTTGCTAGAACAGCAGGGCGCCGCGACAATTGTTTAACGCGATTCCGTATTGTTGGTTTATGACTGATTCTACGTTCAACAAATATGTGCATATGTAACACATGCAGTTTTAAGGTTTAGTTGACTGGCGTTGATCACCATAACTTTTATAAGTAATTATTGGCGTAGTTGAATCATTTAAACTTTTCAATACATAGCAGCAATTCCACAAAATAGTTCCCGCTTTTATTGTGCATCAGCCTTCGCAGTATGTATTTGTGTATATTTTCTTTTGCTCTTCCAATCTTCCTTGCACCAGTAAAGGATTATTTCATAGAACTTTGGAAAATGTTCAAGTTCTACCCATTGAGTTTAAATTCTTCTCAAGATGACTTACTCGAACTTTACGCTGCTGGAACCTCGTGCTAAAAAAAGGAATTTTTTTGTAGTGATGGCCGGTCTGTCTTTTTTCTTGTCTTCGATATTTTTTTATCACCACTTTCGCCACATCGCTAGGTGTGTTCGCGTGAACACGCTCCCAAGTGGGTCGTAGCAGCAGACCGTAACAAACCTGCTTCGCTTTGAAGACCTGACGATGAAGCGAACAGGAAATCGG
>JARSSU010008881.1:0-18194 GCA_029619165.1 Eurosta solidaginis | reverse complement strand
GCATTAAACGATCAGCCATCTTTTTCACTTCAAATGCATGAAGTGTAGCCGAGAAGACAACCATTTGTAAACTACGCCCATCGGATGTAATTTTTGGTATTTGCTTATGAAGACGATCGATTAAATCGGTATAACCCTGTTTTAGCAATGCATCCGCTTCATCCAGAACAAAGAATCTGCAATGTGTCAACGACACAAACCCACTACTAATCATCTCTTCAAGCCGTCCAGGTGTACCGACTACAATATGAACACCTTGTTGTAGTGAACTTTTCTGCGTTTCTAACTTAACACCACCAATCAGTAATAGCGAACGCACATCAGGGTTGCTTAAATGCACTCGAAATTTTTCAATGTGATTATTTTAGATTCGGAATGGTTTTTCAAATGTTGGAGCACCCCGAATCCTAAAAGATATTCATAGCAGATAAGACTAAAAGCTATTAAACATAGGTACAAACAGATCTTTTGCCAAGCATGCATATACATACATATGTCCTTAGCTATAAACACAAGTCACATAAAAGCATATTCAACTGTTGGCTGATCCACAATAATTCGATCAAAACTAAGTCTCGTTAAATCTATTTTGCGAAACTGTCCATCTATAATTAATTCTGAAATCGCCCTACCCACAGCAGGCGATTGTTGTAAGCCTAAGCAGGAAAATGCAGTCGCTATAAAAGGATTATCATAGTACGGATGAGCTCCAATAATACCATTTTCATCATAGACATTATAGTCAAAAGAACTCTTCCAACTATCCATAATTTTAGGCGGCTTCCACATTTTCAATCTATGTATTAAGCTTGGTAGTATAATATTTTTAAAATCGTTTTCTTTTAATTTACTTTCACTATCAGATGTCGCAGTTGTACTAAATCCTGCTATATAGTTACCCGTTAGACCGTCTCTTCGAAAATGTGTACCATTGAAATCGACTATACATGGCGTGTTTAAACTTGCAGCTCTATCCAAATCGGCATTAAAACTATAGCCATAGAATTCACGGCGCTGTATGGGCAGTGGAATACGTAGTAATCCACCGGAACCACTACCAATTTTTGCTAGTCTTGCAGTGTTTTCCGTATTGTTTTCGGTTGCTATAACACAAATTGCGAATTTAATTGTCCTCAAATCTCCATCTGGCATTTTAACGACTGCCTTGTCTAAAGCATTGTAGGAGGACGCTTTATTTTCACCCTCCACGATAACATCTGATAGATTTTGGAATTCAAAGTCAATTAATTCAGCATTACAAAAATAAGCTTCATATTCTTTAGCTTTGAATCTGAGTCCTAATAGGAAGGTCTTTGCATCAAACCATCCGTGTTTTTCGAGTCCTTGACAACTAAGTGCTACGTCATCAGTTTTTAACCAGGGAATTTCGCTCTTAGGCGTTATGGCGTTAGTAATTCAATACGCGCTCCCAATTCGGTTTGAATTAGTGCCATTTCTTTTAGAGTTTGAGCATTTTTATTTGATGCCAATGTGAGAAAGCCTTGTGGGTCATAGTTGAGATTAATACCAAGATCCTCGTTTGCATTCATAATAAATTGTGCTCCGAACAGTGACCTTTCTATATTTTCAGGTAAATAGAACTGTTGGTGCAATCCACCCACAGGCAAAGTTGAACAAACTCTGCCATCTAAATGCGGTATATCTCTCTCCAAAACCACAACGCTTAGTCCATTACGAGCTTTCTTTTTCAACCAATACGCAATAGAGGCTGCTATGGCTCCTTCACCAATTACAAGAACACCACAATGCGTTTGAAACTCATTTCTTTCTGTTAATGGATTTACGCCGCGAAATCGCGAATCAATTAATTTTTTAGGTGTCGCTTTCTTTTTCAAAAATGGTGCAAAATAGTTCTTTATGGAACGCATACCATTTGCGAGAATACCTAGCATACGTGGGATAGGATGAAGCCTATCATTTTTATTCCTATCATCACTTAAATGACGCATGAAACCAGTGCGATAGTATTTGTTCATATTTAACAGGTTAATGCATGTTCTGCTCTTCATAATTTTCCATGGTTCAATAGCGCCACCAGCAGCAGCAGTTTCGCTAACCTTTCCCTCCTCTAAATCGCGTAACGTTTCCCAAACTATTTGCACAATGGGTAAACAGAAAGCTCCTGTTTTACCAGAACCAGTTTCGGCGGCCAAAAGAGTACCTGAAATGAAATAAAAGAATAAAAATTTAGTAAATTTGTAAAATTATAAAAAAGGGAACGATACTGGCATACTTATACTTACCCATTACAAGTTTTTCTTCATAGTAAAAATTCATTCAAAATGTATCTATACTCATTTCCATGAATGAATGTCATTTTGAATGAACGAAATCAGGTTGCCACCCGATGACATTTGCTTTTTTCGGTTCTTACGCAGTAAGCACATTGCGCGCGATCCAAAGAGTATTACAACTCGGATCCGCGGGATCCAACAAATTCGAGTGTTAATAACCGAACAAAAAATCAACTAACGAAAACCCTGAAGATACCGCCTGGTCTCACTGAAAACACACGCGCCAGGTTGTATTTCGATAGTTTTTTCTGACATTCGGCCGTCTTTTTTCTTCCTTCCTTTTTTGAGAAAAGTTTGTAGTTTCAAAATTTGGGCATAAAGACACAATCAAAATCAGCATGCTTGAGGGGGGGTGAACCACTCGAGACCGAAATAATTTTCGCGGTTTATCTGTGTAAAATTAAAATGTGACACATAAACAAAACATGCCACACTCAATAGTGGTCTCGCTTTCATGCTTGAAATTGTCTTCGCGTATTGAAGTTCCGATAAAGTTTCGTCAGTCCTTTTAGCTTGAAATCCAAGCAAGAATAAAGGAGTGTCCTATATGCTTTCGATTCTACAAACAAGGAAGAAATTAAGCTTTTAGAAAAGCCTATACATTTAATGTCGCGTCAGGGCTCAGTCGCGAGCTGTCTCTAAATATTATCACGACATGACCATTATGTATCATTACACTGCAATGGGCAGCACCGCACAGCTGTCTCCTTCCAACGATTGGAAGAATGAACAACTGACAGCTCTACAAATTGCCACACTCGTTAGTGTAGGCTATTCCCGCAGAGTTGTGTTGAAATCAACAAACACACCACAATTTGTGATTCTCACACAACACAGCTGTCTTCTTCCAACGATTGGAAGAATGAACAACTGACAGCTCTACAAATTGCCACACTCGTTAGTGTAGGCTATTCCCGCAGAGTTGTGTTGAAATCAACAAACACACCACAATTTGTGATTCTCACACAACATGGCCCAAATCAACACAAATAATGTTCCCAGACAGCGAGTAAAGGCCTCTTTACATCTGTCGCACATTTTATCTGCACGACGTCATTTGACTAGTCATTTTACAGTCATTCATAGGTCATATTCATAGCCACATTTGTATTGGCGTGGGTAAGTTCTGTTACCAAATTTTTGTAGGGCAATTACAAGGAGCCGTGAAAATACACGGGTAACTTTTGATACCATCTGCGACACAAATGTAGCGTGTATTACCTTATATTGCCTGTATTAGGCAAACACTAAAGAATATAGTTTGCCTTCAGTCTATATTCAACAATTTGTTAATTTTTACTTATATTTTTCCCTCACCATTGGTGACTGCTTTCAACATCAGAATTTCGTTATGATGACAATATTTACCAACACTAAAGATACCTTTAGGCGTATCTCGATCAAATTATATGAAATATAACAGTGGTTTCAACCACTACAAACACATCATTACATCGACATAATAACTTCATAAGATTATTCGTTCCACACAACCCTTTATCCCGAGTACGCCAACCACAAGCTCAGCCAATTGAGCACCTTGTCTCCGCTCATAAGCCACCCAACCTAAGGGCATCTACGAATGTTCTACTAACAATTTGATATTCCAGAATGACCGGATTGTCCCACAAACGCGCAAAGACGGAGGCACGCGGCACCACATTCAGCGTCCCCTGCCGGCTATGTCAAAAGCCACACAGCATAAGGCTCTGCCCGATTTACCGGGGCATGACGAACATGGATCGACTAAAGACGATCATAGATTTCAGATATTGCACAAATTGCCTATCGCCATTCCACCAACGGAAGACATGTCCCAGCGAAGATCGCTGTCATCGGTGCAACGAGCAGCACCACACGTCAACACACCTCGACGACGTTCCACCACCGTCCCACGAGAGTGATGGCGAAGAGAGCTCCGACGGAGCCCTATCCGTCCACGTCACGGAACAAACCCTGTGGTGGGAAGCGGACGTCGCCGAGGAAGAAATCGAACGACGGGAAGATCCTACTGCGACACTAGCCACGACACCACAAGGCGGTTCAGGACCACAACGTTTCCGACCGCTCCTACGACACGAGAAGCCTACAAACGTACAACGCGGGGATGGCGGGGAGACACGTCCTTTCTCCCCATCGCACCGCTCTACCGGGGGGCGCCGTGGCGACGCGGAACCGCGTCCGTCCCGCTCGTCATGACGCTCAATTGGTAGGGCGGCCCCGTATAATGCGCGTAACCAAGTAACCACGCTCGCGCGCCAACCAACAACGCCCACCGGCTTCAGAACAGGACGCCTCCGGGAGACGCCTCTAGCAACGACCATCACACGTGCATTCGTAGCCATAGCTCCCACGGCGGTCGTTCGGATAGCAGCAGGAGGGAAGCTCCACGCAGTACGCGCCCTTATCGATCCGTGCGCTCCGAATTCAATCATAGATGCGAATCTCGCAAAGGACCTCGGGTTAGAGCGTACCGGCACGTTCTATCATGTGAAGTGCACGCTTGTTCTGCGAGGGAAATACGGGGTAACGGGAGCCGTGACAACCCAGGCCACAGTGGTGGCGCGATATTCACGGCTTATTCCGACCGCAACGCTGGATCCATCGGTAGCCACGCCATTCCAATTCATGAAGCTGGCGGATCCAGCTTTCCACCGGTCTACACCTGTCCGGCTCACACTAGGTGCCGACGTCTACGCCAGCCTAATGGTTAGCGGCACACCATCGTCGAACGTCGGCGGGCTGCTGACTCAAGCCACCATATTCGGGTTGGTAGTGTCGGGAGCCCACCAGCAATAATCAGGCATCTGTCCATTCAATAAGTAAAGTGCACTAAAACCAAGCAACCCCACGTACATGACCACTAACGTTTTTCTCTTTTCATCCACAGTTCAGCGAGGCTGCATTACTGCGAGCATGGATGTCCGCCGGAGAGCGTACTGACGATCCGCCTATACATACATACCATATTTTTTAATTTTAGTTAAGTTTATCCCGCCTTGGGAAGGTTGCTGGCGCACTCACCCAATTTCAAATTACTCGCCGCAAGGGGGCCGGCATGTTTAGGCCACCAGCCTAAATATTTCGGACCACCCTAACACGCACATTAGTTTTTATTATTATTACCGGTAACGGCTAACACCAGCCGAAAGCTAACTTTGAAGGGGAAAAACTCAACGAAAGTTAGATATCGGCGGGTGCCGCGGACTTGTTCGCGGTCTTGGTCTTTCTTTTCTATTTGGAACGTCAAAGAGCCAGCAGCTAGCCCCAGGTGAGTAAGAAAAAGTGAGTGATTTAAATCAACCATTTCCCACCTTTTTCAATTTTTTGTAATAAGTGCGATTTTCATTAAGTGCGATTTTCATCGTCATTAATATTTGCAAATTAATACAAAGTGAATTTTCCAAGTGCACAGTGAGTGGTCGATTTTAATTGATATATCTAGTTTTCCGCATTATAATTGCGCTCCTC
Organism: Eurosta solidaginis; assembly: GCA_029619165.1. Lineage (NCBI taxonomy): Eukaryota > Metazoa > Arthropoda > Insecta > Diptera > Tephritidae > Eurosta > Eurosta solidaginis. The sequence continues at coordinate 12,408 of JARSSU010008881.1, read as the reverse complement.
CGTGCGCATTTTGAATTGATAAAATTATAATTGTCCGCTTTGAATTGCCTAGTGGAAATTTCTTATATCCTAACTACTTGCACTTGCGGGAAGATTGCACTTTGATAAATTTGAATTTTGTATTTCCATTAATTTCGTTCTGCACTACTGCATATTAAATCGGAATAACTATTGATAGTGTGAAATAATTAGTTTGTGAGAGTTTCATTTTGTAAACACACTACGTAGCTCCATACATTATATTTCTGAATAAATAATAATACACTGTGATTACTCGGTATTAATTCTTCTCTTTTTTATTTCTTTATTTGCGTGCGATCGCGCCCTACGACCTGGGTGCCACATTCCCCCCGCAACACTGAGACAACTCCTTTGCACATACAAACAGTCTACAATTAACATTTTTCTAAATATATGGATGTGCCCAATATTTTCTCTTTGCTTTCTTTTCATTTCTGCGACGAAGAAAATTTTGCAATACCAATTCTTCGTCGCTGGACATGTTTATGTTGACCGATACAAACAAAAATTGTTATTGAAATCCGTTTTGAATTGCAAATTCTTTTTTTTCTCTTATGCGTGGTGGTGAAAACTTTTGTTTTTAATTTTATACAAAATCAACTTTTGTATAAGGGCAATTATACAGCATAAATAAATTTTTGTAGCGACGCTTGTAAGTAGCTACGTATGCAGATCTTGGAGCGTAGAGGAATTGTAGCTACATAAAATATCTTGTACGCGTCTATGACGCGTAGCCTCGTGTGCACCTTGCCTAAATAGAACAAAAACAGCAACAAAACCAAAGTTTCTTTGAAAACCGCCGTACCAAGCATAGCTTTAACACATAATTGCATACGAAGTATGCAATGTGTAAAAGATTAAAATATGCAAAAAGAAGGCAATTGGGAAAAACTTTACAACAACTAAGGCATGACGTAGCTGAATGCGTTTATAACCATTTCAACTATCGTAGGAGTGCGAGTTCGACTCCCACTCCCAGGAGAAAAGGCTTTGAAGAGATTTACAAGGTATAATCGAAACAGCTGTCGCCTTGTCCGTCCTGATTTCACGTTGTTTAAATTTTTCCCAAATTATTAAAAAAATTTTATGATTTTTTACTACATTTTGGCAATTTGCCACGCCCCTATAATATATACCTTCAAATTATATTAACTGTGCCATCTCACGTAGCTAAGCTTTCAAATGCAAAAAACCGTTTTAAAATCGGAGCATTCTGTGTGAAGTTATGTGCATACATGGCATTTAGCGACTTTATTTTATAAGATTTATAGATACTTGCGAGGTGAAATCGTGGTGTAAATTGAATCCAGCTGAATATCGCAAAAAGCCGAGAACCGATACGCAGCTACAGTGAAAAAAATCTAAATTTGTGAAGAGTTTGCATCCAAATATATAAAATCTAAATTTGTGAAAAGCCCACCTCCAAATACATATATTATCGCATATCTATTGATTTAAAGAAGTTTTATTTGAGTTTGTTGGCTAGACATATACGGTTTTCACAATTTGATTTGAATCGGTGATTGATTTGAATCCAAGACACCAGGGGTTTGTTCATGAGAAATCTATCGAGTGCGCAAGGAAAGATAATCAAGGGTTTGGAGAAACCAGTGCACCAGTGCAAATCTATCGAGTGCGTAAGGAAAGACAATCAAGGGTTTGGAGAAACCAGTGCGCCACAATCCAGAACAACCATAAAATCGAGTGCGTATAGCAGAAGCAGAAACTTGCTAGGCAACCCTCTTGTACAAGGCGTAAGTTTGAGATCAGCAGCAAACCATCACCTCCACATCGTCACCGCCAAAGCGTCATTGCTGCCGTGCTATGCCAACTTGTTTTCTTTTATTTTATTATTAAATAAACAAATAATTTCATTTTATTTTCTTTTGTTTTTCTTAATTTTTTTACTTTGTTTTATTTTATTTCAGTCATTTGTTAATTTTATATTATTTTATTTTACTTTATTTTATTTTATTTATGTCATTATGTTTGATTTATTTTATTTTGTTTTGATTTACCTATTTATTTTTTTATTTTACTTTATTTATTTTTTTTTATTTCATTATTTCCTATTTTTTTATTTTTGTGTTATTCTATATTATTTTATTTCTTTTATTTTATTCACACGATCCTTTTTCACCTGCATACATATTAGCACACGTACATACATATGTATGTTTATTTTTCAGCACGTTCTTTTTCACCGAGTACATTTTGAAATATAGCAACCCATTCATATTCAATTCGCTCGCATAAATACGCGATTATTGTGGACACTCCGATATCAATTGACCTTAAATTGTATTTCACTATTAATCATTTTTTTTTATTTTTAAACTTTTCACAAAACCTAACTAATCAGATGCCGAAAAAATACTCACGCACACGCGTTAAAGGTTTCGCGGCATATCCAGAACTGGCACTGGCGTGGCTTTGCTTGCTGAACCAGAAAATTTCCACCCAGCAAAACAAAAATATTTTTACTAAGCCGTGTTTTTCATAAGAAGGTGTAATGAAAACAAGGGTGCACCCACCATGAACTTGAGCGTACTCACCACAAATAAGCCTACATTAACCACAGCTAAGGGTGGTAGAAATACAGTGGCGACTGTGACGGTGTTGGCATACTTTGCAAGTGAAATTATTTTTCCCATTGGTTTGTAAATTTTCTAACATTAGCCGTGTTTTTTAACACGCGTATATCCGTTTACGCTTAAACTTTATATTGACTGTTAGTCGACAAACTATAAATACACCTCTGAAATTGCTGCGCATAAATTTTAGCCGTGTTTTTTAACACGCGTATATCCGTTTACGCTTAAACTTTATATTGACTGCTAGTCGACAAACTATAAATACACCTCTGAAATTGCTGCGCATAAATTTTGTCCTACTAAATTTCAATACGCATTATACTCAGATGTAACTGAAATATGTGTCTTTGTTTCACCCTCTACACTAATTCTATGTGTGTCCACAATTCATCGCAACTGATTCAGCTATATGTTATACCCTATGGCCATCAGAGCGTTGTGTCTCCGCTTTTCGGTACACCCTGTTGCTGTAGCTAGTTGTTTAACCACAGCCGCTAGATGGGTCTTCTAAGCATTATCTAAGCGAGGAAAGGCGTTTTTTTTTCACGCGCAAACGAAACGTATACGCGTGTAAAAAAAACATGGCTATTGTATCAAGTTCGCAGCTAAGTATGCAATTATGAGAACCATATGGTCATAATGAATAAGCGCCTAAGTCCTATCAGAGGTGTATTTATAGTTTGTCGCTTAGCAGTCAATATAAAGTTTAAGCGTAAACGGATATACGCGTGTTAAAAAACAAGTCTAATATAGAGACATTGCATAGACGAAAAATCGTGTGAGACAAGCTTCACAAAATTCTAGTAGGTCACATTCACCACTTACCACAGCAGAATTTGTTAAACTACCACTGTCTGTATTTGTTATTTTACAATTATTTGTACACTTTTTATTCAGCTAATGTGTGCAGAATTCACATTTTTACTCTAAAACTCCAATCAGTGTATTTCTGTGCTTAAATTATGTTTAAAATTGCGTTAAAGTTTTGGGTGTGGTAAAAGTGATCTACTAGAATTTTGTTACGCTCCGCTGCTTTCCACCGAAGTTTGCGCCTGCACCATCTTTATTTTCGATAATTTTTGCTAGTAAAAGCGAATAAATGAAACATCAATTCACCCGCACGATCATAGCGACTATTGCGCTCTCACTAATATACAGGCGCAATTTCAATTTCGACAAGCACTGATTTAAAATGTGTTTAAACTACAAGTGAGACTGTTTCGTCTTTGATTACAGACCAAGTGGTTATAGTTTTTTTGTTCAGGAAATCGAGTCACTTGAATAAATCATTATTCCCATGATTTCTTATGTTCATTTGAATATGAACTCCACAGAAGTGAACAATAGCCGTGTTTTTTTACACGCGTATACGTTTCGTTTGCGCGTAAAAAAACGCTTATCCTCGCTTAGATAATGCTTAGGAGACCCATCCAGCGGCAGCGGTTAAACAACTAGCTACATCACGGTGTACCGAAAAGCGGAGGCACAACCCTCTGATGGCCATAGGGTATAAGATATATGTAGCTGAATCAGTTGCGGTTAATTGTGCACACGCATAGAATACATGGGCCCTGCAAAAATCGCGAGTACTCCATACATGCATGTATGGATTACTCGCTATGGACCAAGTGAGTGCTCCAAAATTAACCACAATTCATACAAAAAATATGGTCCAATTAACATTGCGATGTCCTAGGACTGAACCATATACTCCAGCTCCGCATGAGTAATCCATGGAGTACCCAGAGTCCAATAAACATCGTGTAGTGATTACAATCGTTAAAAACGAGCAATGATCGGCTTAAAATATGTTCGTGGAGAAACATGAGTTGGTCCATTGCTGCATTACAGTGGAGTATAATGATAAGTACTCCAGTGGATCACATGATCCAACGATTTTTGCAGGGCATAGACACATATTTCGGTTACATTTGAGTATAATGCGTATTGAAATTTAGCACGACAAATTTTATGCGCAGCAATTTCAGAGGTGTATTTAAAGTTTTTCGCTTAAGCGCCAAATACACGACACGAACATTTCCGTGAACATTCCCGTTATGTCATGTTTCTGCGACCTTTTCTGTCGTGTATGGTGGTGTTTGCCAGTTCGCGCAAATGTTCGCCAAAAATCAAAATATGCGTGTATGGCGAAATAGCTCATAATCGTCAGAAACGATATAATACAGAGACATTGCATGGACGAAAAATCGTGTGAGGCAAGCTTCACAAAATTCTAGTAGGTCACATTCACCACTTACCACAGCAGAATTTGTTAAACTACCACTGTCTGTATTTGTTATTTAACAATTATTTGTACACTTTTTATTCATCTAATGTGTTCAGAATTCACATTTTTACTCTCTAAAACTCCAATCAGTGTATTTCTGTGCTTAAATTATGTTAAAAATTGTGTTAAAGTTTTTGGTGTGGTGAAAGTGACCTACTAGAATTTTGTTACGCTCCGCTGCTTTCCACCGAAGTTCGCGCATGCAACATCTTTATATTCCAAAATTTTTGTAATCGTAGTAATTTCTGAACGGAACAGACGTGCGCGGAAAAGTAAAATGGACAATAAAAAGTTTCTGAGTGAATTTATTGAAATGTATAAATCTTTGCCATCATTGTGGCAAGTAAAAAGCAAAGATTATTGTAGTAGAATTAAAAAGAATAATGATTATGCGACTTTAATCGAAAAATTTAAAGAAGTACATCCTGATGCCACAAAGGATACAGTTATACGTAATTTTTAAAATCATTTTGTGACGTGAATTCCAGTGCTTTAATAAGCTCACTTTGTCCAAGAACTGTTCGTTTTTTAAACCATTCTTTGCACCAAATTCTTTTTTTGCGATCTTCTCTCTTTTTTTTACGCTTAATTGCCACAGCGAGCAATATTGCTGCAGCACAATTGTTGTCCGTATTCATCGCTGTCTGAAAGAGAACTAATGTTCGGCCAAAAGTTCGTATGGTGTATGGCCAAAGCTGCGAACAAGATTGCGGAATGTGCGCGGAAATGTTCGTGTCGTGTATTTGGCGCTTTAGCAGTCCATATAAAGTTTAAACGTAAACGTATATAGAAGAAAAAAAAACACAACTAACATACATATAGCTGAATCAGTTGCGATGAATAGTGGACACGCATATAATACATAGAATTAGTGTAGAGGGTGAAACATAGACACATATTTCAGTTACATCTGAGTATAAAGCGTATTGAAATTTAGTAGTACAAATTTTATGCGCAGCAATTTCAGAGATTTATTTAAAGTTTGACGCTTAGCTGTCCATATAAAGTTTAAGCGTAAACGTCTATAGATGTAAAAAAAGACACAGCTAATGCGTCGCACACTAACTACAAAAGAGTCACAACTTGAAAAATGTAAATGTTCAAGAGAGAAGAAAAACGGGTTTATGTGAAAACGCCTGTAATGTTATACTGAAATCCAGTTTTACAAAGGAGACCTTCATTATAAAATGAATTGACGAAATTCTGATGTAATTATTTGTTTGACGGACAAAATATATAGCAATTTTGAATTATGACTATTTATGACAATTTTATGTGACAATTATTTCATCAAAAAAGGCACATTTCACAATACACAAGCAAATTTACTTACTCTTTGCGTATAACGGGCCGATTCTGAGCGTTACCGGTAAAATAGTCCCCAGAACATTATGTAACCGAAAATCGTTTCCAGTTCTTTTATTCGCGATTCTGGCCAAAGTGGTAACGCTGTCATCATCGAAAAACTCACCAATGTCTGTGGTGAAATTTAAAAGTTGGTTTTCTTCGCTTTATTCATGGCGGAACGATACAAAGTGGCAGCATGCGACAGCTGAATATAAACTTTTTTATTTGATTTGATACATCAACTTCCGGCGCAGTTCGATTTTGACATTCGTCCATCGAATTTACAAAAACAAAGTACATGGAATTTTTATTTATGTTTGTAGGTATGTCACCATGCAGCCACCTTGTATGGTTCCGCCATGGCTTTACCGAAAATGTGTCACTCGTAGATACGAGGTTAACAAATAAACGAAACGATGTGTATATATGTACATACATGCATAAGATTTAACATAGTTATATTGTAATTTATTCTGTGAAAGTACATAATGTAAACAAATATATACTATATAGCAAGAGGCAACACTATTTTACTATTATCTTTACTTATTTGCGCCTACAATTCTTTATTTTTCAGTTTTACCTTTTCTAAACAACAGCTGTTGTTTGGTTATTTCGATGTGTTTTGCTTGGCAGTGGAGACCCAGGAAGTCGGGCGGGTGCGTCGCAAATAAAAGAAAAGAAAAGGACCGAGTTAGTATCACACAATAACAATTTTATTCACTATATTAAAGGGGACACTCTTTGCTTTGTTTATTGCAAGGGGTTTGACAAATTCAAATTAATTCAAATCCACAGGGCATGTGCACATTTAAATTTAGGCAAGTGATTAATTGGAAATCTAGATTCAATAACAATCGCAAATATTAAATTGAAAAAAATATATAACCCCACAAAGCGGAGAATTAATTACGGCACACTTTACTATGCACTTGGCAAATTCACATGTAGGAAAATTAGTTATCTCAAATATTAATTATAATGAGAGTCGCCACTTAGAAAAAAATGAAAAATGGTTGGTTTGTATAACTCACCTTGGGCTAGCTGCTGGCGCTTTGACGTTCCAAATAGAAAAGAAAAGACCAAGACCGCGAGCAAGTCCGCGGCACCCGCCGATAGCTAACTTTCGTTGAGTTTTTCCCCTTCAAAGTTAGCTTTCGGCTGGTGTTAGCCGTTACCGGTAATAATAATAAAAACTAATGTGCGTGTTAGGGTGGTCCGAAATATTTAGGCTGGTGGCCTAACATGCCGGCCCCCTTGCGGCGAGCAATTTGAAATTGGGTGAGTGCGCCAGCAACCTTCCCAAGGCGGGATAAACCTAACTAAAATTAAAAAATATGGTATGTATGTATAGGCGGATCGTCAGTACGCTCTCCGGCGGACATCCATGCTCGCAGTAATGCAGCCTCGCTGAACTGTGGATGAAAAGAGAAAAACGTTAGTGGTCATGTACGTGGGGTTGCTTGGTTTTAGTGCACTTTACTTATTGAATGGACAGACGCCTGATTATTGCTGGTGGGCTCCCGACACTACCAACCCGAATATGGTGGCTTGAGTCAGCAGCCCGCCGACGTTCGACGGTGGTGTGCCGCTAACCATTAGGCTGGCGTAGACGTCGGCACCTAGTGTGAGCCGGACAGGTGTAGACCGGTGGAAAGCTGGATCCGCCAGCTTCATGAATTGGAATGGCGTGGCTACCGATGGATCCAGCGTTGCGGTCGGACTAAGCCGTGAATATCGCGCCACCACTGTGGCCTGGGTTGTCACGGCTCCCGTTACCCCGTATTTCCCTCGCAGAACAAGCGTGCACTTCACATGATAGGACGTGCCGGTACGCTCTAACCCGAGGTCCTAGCGAGATTCGCATCTATGATTGAATTCGGAGCGCACGGATCGATAAGGGCGCGTACTGCGTGGAGCTTCCCTCCTGCTGCTATCCGAACGACCGCCGTTGGAGCTATGGCTACGAATGCACGTGTGATGGTCGTTGCTAGAGGCGTCTCCTGGAGGCGTCCTGTTCTGAAGCCTGTGGGCGTTGTTGGTTGGCGCGCGAGCGTGGTTACTTGGTTATGCGCATTATACGGGGCTGCCCTACCAATTGAGCGTCGTGACGAGCGGGACGGACGCGGTTCCGCGTCGCCACGGCGCCCCCCGGTAGAGCGGTGCGATGGGGGGAAAGGACGTGTCTCCCCGCCATCCCCGCGTTGTACGTTTGTAGGCTTCTCGTGTCGTAGGAGCGGTCGGAAACGTTGTGGTCCTGAACCGCCTTGTGGTGTCGTGGCTAGTATCGCAGTAGGATCTTCCCGTCGTTCGATCTCTTCCTCGGCGACGTCCGCTTCCCACCACAGGGTTTGTTCCGTGACGTGGATGGATAGGGCTCCGTCGGAGCTCTCTTCGCCATCACTCTCGTGGGACGGTGGTGGAACGTCGTCGAGGTGTGTTGACGTGTGGTGCTGCTCGTTGCACCGATGACAGCGATCTTCGCTGGGACATGTCTTCCGTTGGTGGAATGGCGATAGGCAATTTGTGCAATATCTGAAATCTATGATCGTCTTTAGTCGATCCATGTTCGTCATGCCCCGGTAAATCGGGCAGAGCCTTATGCTGTGTGGCTTTTGACATAGCCGGCAGGGGACGCTGAATGTGGTGCCGCGTGCCTCCGTCTTTGCGCGTTTGTGGGACAATCCGGTCATTCTGGAATATCAAATTGTTAGTAGAACATTCGTAGATGCCCTTAGGTTGGGTGGCTTATGAGCGGAGACAAGGAGCTCAATTGGCTGAGCTTGTGGTTGGCGTACTCGGGATAAAGGGTTGTGTGGAACGAATAATCTTATGAAGTTATTATGTCGATGTAATGATGTGTTTGTAGTGGTTGAAACCACTGTTATATTTCATATAATTTGATCGAGATACGCCTAAAGGTATCTTTAGTGTTGGTAAATATTGTCATCATAACGAAATTCTGATGTTGAAAGCAGTCACCAATGGTGAGGGAAAAATATAAGTAAAAATTAACAAATTGTTGAATATAGACTGAAGGCAAACTATATTCTTTGGTGTTTGCCTAATACAGGCAATATGCGGTAATACACGCTACATTTGTGTCGCAGATGGTATCACGAGTTACCCGTGTATTTTCACGGCTCCTTGTAATTGCCCTACAAAAATTTGGTCATAAAACTTACCCACGCCGATACAAATGTGGCTATGAATATGACATATGAATGACTGTAAAATGACTAGTCAAATGACGTCGTGCAGATAAAATGTGCGACAGATGTAAAGAGGCCTTTACTCGCTGTCTGGGAACATTATTTGTGTTGATTTGGGCCATGTTGTGTGAGAATCACAAATTGTGGTGTGTTTGTTGATTTCAACACAACTCTGCGGGAATAGCCTTCACTAACGAGTGTGGCAATTTGTAGGGCTGTCAGTTGTTCATTCTTCCAATCGTTGGAAGGAGACAGCTGTGTTGTGTGAGAATCACAAATGTGGTGTGTTTGTTGATTTCAACACAACTGTGCGGGAATAGCCTACACTAACGAGTGTGGCAATTTGTAGAGCTGTCAGTTGTTCATTCTTCCAATCGTTGGAAGGAGACAGCTGTGCGGTGCTGCCCATTGCAGTGTAATGATACATAACGGTCATGTCCTGATAATATTTAGAGATAGCTCGCGACTGAGCCCTGACGCGACATTAAATGTATAGGCTTTTCTAAAAGCTTAATTTCTTCCTTGTTTGTAGTATCGAAAGCATATAGGACACTCCTTTATTCTTGCTTGGATTTCAAGCTAAAAGGACTGACGAAACTTTATCGGAACTTCAATACGCGAAGACAATTTCAAGCATGAAAGCGAGACCACTATTGAGTGTGGCATGTTTTGTTTATGTGTCACATTTTAATTTTACACAGATAAACCGCGAAAATTATTTCGGTCTCGAGTGGTTCACCCCCCCTTTTTTTTTCAAGCAGGCTGATTTTGTGTCTTTATGCCCAAATTTTCAAACTACAAACTTTTCTCAAAAAAGGAAGGAAGAAAAAAGACGGCCGAATGTCAGAAAAAACTATCGAAATACAACCTGGCGCATGTGTTTCAGTGAGACCAGGCGGTATCTTCAGGGTTTTCGTTAGTTGATTTTTTGTTCGGTTATTAACACTCGAATTTGTTGGATCCCGCGGATCCGAGTTGTAATACTCTTTGGATCGCGCGCAATGTGCTTACTGCGTAAGAACCGAAAAAAGCAAATGTCATCGGGTGGCAACCTGATTTCGTTCATTCAAAATGACATTCATTCATGGAAATGAGTATAGATACATTTTGAATGAATTTTTACTATGAAGAAAAACTTGTAATGGGTAAGTATAAGTATGCCAGTATCGTTCCCTTTTTTATAATTTTACAAATTTACTAAATTTTTATTCTTTATTTCATTTCAGGTACTCTTTTGGCCGCCGAAACTGGTTCTGGTAAAACAGGAGCTTTCTGTTTACCCATTGTGCAAATAGTTTGGGAAACGTTACGCGATTTAGAGGAGGGAAAGGTTAGCGAAACTGCTGCTGCTGGTGGCGCTATTGAACCATGGAAAATTATGAAGAGCAGAACATGCATTAACCTGTTAAATATGAACAAATACTATCGCACTGGTTTCATGCGTCATTTAAGTGATGATAGGAATAAAAATGATAGGCTTCATCCTATCCCACGTACGCTAGGTATTCTCGCAAATGATATGCGTTCCATAAAGAACTATTTTGCACCATTTTTGAAAAAGAAAGCGACACCTAAAAAATTAATTGATTCGCGATTTCGCGGCGTAAATCCATTAACAGAAAGAAATGAGTTTCAGACGCATTGTGGTGTTCTTGTAATTGGTCAAGGAGCCATAGCAGCCTCTATTGCGTATTGGTTGAAAAAGAAAGCTCGTAATGGACTAAGCGTTGTGGTTTTGGAGAGAGATATACCGCATTTAGATGGCAGAGTTTGTTCAACTTTGCCTGTGGGTGGATTGCACCAACAGTTCTATTTACCTGAAAATATAGAAATGTCACTGTTCGGAGCACAATTTATTATGAATGCAAAAGAGGATCTTGGTATTAATCCCAACTATGACCCACAAGGCTTTCTCACATTGGCATCAAATAAAAATGCTCAAACTCTAAAAGAAATGGCACTAATCCAAACCGAATTGGGAGAGCGTATAGTCGATTTCAATGGTATTCATTTTCGAAGAGACGGTCTAACTGGTAACTATATAGCAGGATTTAGTACAACTGCGACATCTGATAGTGAAAGTAAATTAAAAGAAAACGATTTTAAAAATATTATACTACCAAGCTTAATACATAGATTGAAAATGTCGAAGCCGCCTAAAATTATGGATAGTTGGAAGAGTTCTTTTGACTATAATGTCTATGATGAAAATGGTATTATTGGAGCTCATCCGTACTATGATAATCCTTTTATAGCGACTGCATTTTCCTGCTTGGGCTTACAACAATCGCCTGCTGTAGGTAGGGCGATTTCAGAATTAATTATAGATGGACAGTTTCGCAAAATAGATTTAACGAGACTTAGTTTTGATCGAATTATTGTGGATCAGCCAACTGTTGAATATGCTTTTATGTAACTTGTGTTTATAGCTAAGGACATATGTATATGCATGCTTGGCAAAAGATCTGTTTGTACCTATATTTAATAGCTTTTAGTCTTATCTGCTATGAATATCTTTTAGGGATTCGGGGTGCTCCAACATTTGAAAAACCATTCCGAATCTAAAATAATCACATTGAAAAATTTCGAGTGCATTTAAGCAACCCTGATGTGCGTTCGCTATTACTGATTGGTGGTGTTAAGTTAGAACGCAGAAAAGTTCACTACAACAAGGTGTTCATATTGTAGTCGGTACACCTGGACGGCTTGAAGAGATGATTAGTAGTGGGTTTGTGTCGTTGACACATTGCAGATTCTTTGTTCTGGATGAAGCGGATGCATTGCTAAAACAGGGTTATACCGATTTAATCGATCGTCTTCATAAGCAAATACCAAAAATTACATCCGATGGGCGTCGTTTACAAATGGTTGTCTGCTCGGCTACACTTCATGCATTTGAAGTGAAAAAGATGGCTGATCGTTTAATGCATTTTCCTACATGGGTTGA